>APFE030270831.1:0-11374 GCA_000404065.3 Pinus taeda | reverse complement strand
TGGATCTTCTTTGATCCAGATCTCCAGCCCAGTTTGCATCAACAAAGCCATGAATATCCAACACTCTGTCCAATCCTGGTCTTCCTTGGTAGCACAAACCATAATCACTAGTGTCACGCAAATACCTGAAAACCCACTTCACTATTGTCCAATGCTCCTTTCCTAGTTTTGGCATAAACCTTCTCAATACTCCCACTACATGTGCAATGTATGGTCTAGTACAGACCATTGCATACATCAGGCTACCGACTGCACTTGCGTATGGAACACAGGACATGTCCTCTTCCTCTTCTTGTGTCTTGTGACACTGTTTATCAGATAACTTTACACCTACAGGAATAGGAACTTTCATCGGTTTACTATCCTGCATATTAAACCTCTGCAATTTTGTCTCGACATAATTCCTATGGTTTAACCAGAGCTTCCTCTTTGTTTGATCTCTTTTAATTTCCATGCCCAAAATATAGTTTGCAGCACCGAGATCTTTCATGTCAAATTTGGAGGACAAATGGGTCTTCAAATCTTGGATAATTTCTTTGTCATTTCCAACCAGCAACATATCATCCACATACAAGACCAGATCAATAACACAGCCACCAATTAATTTAAAATACACACAGTGATCTTCTTTTCTTGTGGTAAAGCCAAGTCCCCATATAAATGTATCAAATTTCTGATACCACATCCTTGGTGACTATTTTAAGCAATACAGAGACTTCTTTAACTTGCATACCAGTTCTTTCTTACCCTTCACCGTAAAGCCTTCAGGTTGCTTCATGTAGATCTCGTCTTTCAGATCCCCATGAAGAAATGTTGTCTTCACATCTATATGTTCTACCTCGAAATCAAAAGCAGTAGCAACATATAAAAGTACTCTAATAGAAGTTACCTTACCAACAGGAGAAAAAATATCACCAAAATCAATTCCCAACACCTGGGAATAACCTTTTGCTACCAACCGAGCTTTGTATTTCTCCACCTTTCCTTCTTCATTCGTCTTCTTCTTGAACACCCATTTGCTGACAATGGGTTTCCTTCCAGCCGGCAACTCGACCAGATCAAAAGCCTCATTTTTGTGCAAAGATGCCATTTCATCAACCATGGCCTCTTTCCAAAGTTTTCCATCCTTTGAATCTACTGCTTCCTTCACAGTTCCAAGATCATCATCAGTAATAGATAAAGAAAAATTTGAACAAAAATCATATGGACTATACCTTTCTGGTTGCCTTCTTTCTCGAACTGATCTTCTCACACCCGGAGTTTGTGGCTCTTCATCTTCTTATTCCTCTTCTATTGTAGAGTCTGATTCTTCCTCCTTTAGATCAAACTCTATCTTATTAGGTTCCTTTGGTTGGACTTCATGTTTAATAACATATTTCACCTCTCTAAACACCACATCTCTGTTGTACACAATATTCCTTGTTACTAGGTTCCAAAGCTTATAACCCTTTAAACTGTCCTTATACCCAATAAAGATTCTCTTTTCAAATTTACTATCCAACTTGGTTTGTTTCTCCTTTGGAACATGTACATATGCATCACATCCAAATACCCTCAGATATGAAAGAGAGGGTTTCTTACCAGTCCATACCTCTTGTGGAGTCTTATCCTCCAATGCTGATGGAGGTGATCTATTGACCAGGTAACATGCTGTCTCCATTGCCTCTGCCCACAATTCCTGTCCTAACCCGGCACCACTAAGCATGCTTCTTGCCCTTTCCATCAACGTATTTTTCATTCTTTCTGCAACTCCCATTTTCAGAGGTGTATATGGCATAGTCTTCTACCGTGCTATACCACACTTCTTCCAAAATTCTTCAAATTCCTTACTACAAAACTCTCCACCGTTATCTGTCCTCAAAACCTTTATCTTCTTCTCTATCTGGTTTTCCACCAGAGCCTTAAATTCTTTAAACCTGTCAAAGACTTCAGATTTCTTCTTAAGGAAATATATCCTTGTATTCCTTGAGAAGTAATCTATAAACGATACATAGTACACAGACTTACTTAGTGATGGAACCTTCACAGGTCTAAACACATCACTATGCACAAGCTCTAATATATGTTTCGCCCTTTTACCACCAGAGGGAAAACTCACCCTATACACAATTTTCACAGAAATCAAAATCCAAAGAGTTATTACTCATACCTTCTACCATATATTTACCACGAAGTATTCGAAGGCCCTTCTCTCCAATATGTCCAAGCCTTTGATGCCACAACATGGTCTTCTCTCCAAAGACCACTAGATTTTATGCTCCACTTTCAGGAACCATAGAACTGTTGCACCCATCAACAACAGTGCTACCTTGCAGCTTGTACAGAGTTCCAATCCGAGCTCCCTACTTCAATTCCAGTGCTCCTCGAACCATCTTAGAGGAATCCTTCTTGAACAAAGTTTTTACAACTGCATCATATAGCTTGCTTATAGAAATCAGATTTCAGGCCAATGCAAGAATATGTAGAACACGCAGAAGTGTTCTAACCCTTCTACCTTGCAACTTCAACTTTACTTTTCCGCAACCAATGATTCTAGCCTTCCTATCATCCCCCAAGAAGACATCACCACCATCGTATTTCTCATACTCGTAGAGCCACTCTCTATGAGGGGTGAAGTGAAAGGATACACCTGAGTCAATCAACCATGCCTCGTGATCTACATGTGTACTTGAAAAAGCCAAGTATACATCTCCACCTACATCTGAGGTGGATTTCACCTTTGCAGAAGGAACATCATCATATCCCTTTCCTTTATCAGGAACTTTATATTTACAGTCCCTTTTGTAGTGCCCTTCCTTTCTGCATTTCCAGCACACCACCTTACAGGTTTTCCTCGAGATTTAGATCTCCCTCTAGATTTAGATCTCCCACTCGATGACTTATTTTTGTTTCTCTTCTGGGACCATCCTCGTATAGACAAGGCATCGCCATTCTAGCTCTCCATATTTTTCCTTCTCATCTCCTCCATTAGCAAGGATGAGACTATTTCATCAAACTGCAAGGCAGTTGCATTGCTACCTATTGCAATAACCAGACTATCCCACGAATCTGGTAGAGAACACAACAAACTAATGCACTTATCTTCATCTAAAATTTTAATATCAATAGATGTTAACTGTTTTACCATAGTATTAAATGCATTTATATGCTCTGTCACTGAGTCTCCATCTTTCATCCTCAGGTTATACAACTTTTTCCGCAGCAACAATTTATTCACTAGAGACTTAGATTGGTACAAAGTCCCTAACTTGTCCCACAAAGCCTTCACTGTAGCTTCCCTTGATACATTCAGCAATACTGAATATGAGACACACAATTGTATTGTGCTCTTTGCCTTCCGATCCAACTTCTTCCATTCTTCATTGGACACTCCCATTGGTTTAGTACCCGGATCTACCACGATCCACTAATCTTTATCCACCAATAGATCCTCCATCTTGAGTTTCCACAACTAAAAACTCCGACCATTAAATTTCTCAATCTCTATCTTTCCACTGCTCACCATCTTCTTTCACCACCAGAATCGATCCCACAGATCTCTCACTGAACAGGGTCTACCACAAGCCCGAGCGAAACCCCTTAGCCACAAAGGCATCCCCTTGAAGCCAAAACAGTTATGATACCAAATGTAGGTTTTAACCCCATACAAAAATTACCTACATACAAATTCTAAGAACAAATAATAAACAATGCGGGAGCATAACACATAAAACACATATACACAAATATTTTCCCCTGGATCCCAAAACTGGGACTACCGACTTGATTTTTCATTATGTTCCTTTCAATGTTATAATACATATTTATACATGTCGAAGCATCCAATACGATGGACCGAAAACCATCGCGTCCAAAACCATGTGCGAAAACCATGCACAAAACCATAGGTAGGTCCGCGCAACCTAATATAGGGTCCCAAAAAAATTCCCCAGGCCACTGCACCGGACCGCGTAGAGGGGGCTCCGCCCTACCTCTAACCCCCCAGTTAACTACATGGGCTAGTCGTGGAAATAACATAACACAACCCAACAATGCACACTCTAGCTCATGGTGACACAAGGTACAATTTTTAAAGGACCACTACATCAAATTATAACATAACATATAGATTTGCTTACAAATATAATGTATGACTTACATTACAATATGGTTATGAATCTCTTATTTTTCAACACACCACACAATTTTACCTTATTTTTTCCACCGTCATCCAATCTTCATTGTTACTACCATAACCAATATCCTCTACTGCCATAGTGCTTCCACAAGCATTTTCACCTACTTTCTTTAAACGAAACCCCAAAGATCTCTTTTTTGTATTCAGGACCTCTTTGTCCTCCCCACTACAAACTCATCATTCCACTCTAAAAATTCAGTTTGCAAACAACACTTGTTTTTCTTAGCTAAGAACAATACAACTCGCTTCCACCTCAAAAAAGTGTTCATGCTTTGTCCTTCACTTAAAGAACTGTCATCATGTACCACCTAAAAACCAACCATACCACTGACACCTCATATTAACTAGGAACCTATTGTTCTTTAGGACCTAACATCAATCTAACCATGAAAACCAAGTAATTGACCATCTTATGGATCTAATTTGATCTACTAATATACATGGGTTTCATCTGCTATACTAGCCACTTATCTAGGAAAGTAGTCTAGATATGGGATGTATTCATCCTAGTCTTACATTTTCTATGCACATGCCAATCAGGGCTTTATTATGATCCTTGTGCCTTAAAAATGATAAGAAACCAACAATTACAATCCTCTTTGATGTGGAAACCTTCTTTTACAATGAATACAATGTACAATACAATATTTGATGATCCTAAGACTAGGTCTCCTTGGTGTACAAGTATAATAAAATGAGACCATGTGGGGTTCTAATGTACATAACAATATAATAATAGAAACACAATTACTCAATATTTAGGGCTTAGTAAGGGGTTTTTGCATTAACATTGGGCTTAACATGCCCCTCTCCTCCAAATAGATGTTTTCCTTGTCACTTAACTATTTGTGGGTGCTTCTGCATGAACAAATCATCTTCCCATGTCACTTCTTCCATTGGTAGGTTCTTCCATTTGACGAGGTGCTCAATAATTGCTTGATTTCTCAACTACTTATTCCTTATTTCCAAAATTGTTGCTCGTTATAGTATTATTTTCCCTTCTTCAATATTCTCTCGTAGAATAGCTTGGACTAGGATATTGCACCAATTCCCTTCTTTGAGCAAGAAACATGGAAGATTGGATGTACATGTGAAGATGGAGTAACTTCAATTTGTAAGCCATACTTCCAATCCTATGCAACACCTTATAGGGTAAATAATATCTCAATGCTAATTTAATGTCATTATTTTGTTTCTTGAGGGACATATGTTTATATGGTTGTAGTCTCACAAATACTCAATTCCTCACTCCAAATTCCCTTTCACTACAATGTTGATATGTTTGTTGTTTCATACTATTATGTGCCATAAACAAGTTGTCCTTCAATAGTTTGTGAATCTCTTGTTGGTGTTGTATGTGGTCCTCTACTCCCTGAGCCTTTATAGTCCCTTTCCAGGGTGATTTGATGGATGAAGGATGATATCCATAAAGTTCCATAAATGTTGACATTTTCTATGCAGTACGGAAGAATGCGTTGTACCACCATTCTTCCAGAGGAAACTATCTGACCCATTGTGTATGTTTATTAGATGCAAAGCAACATAGATATTTTTCTAAACATTTATTCACAATCTCAGTTTGTCCATTATATTGAGGATGGAAATATTTTTTGTGATTCAATTGAGTACCCAAACAATAAAATAATTTAGTCCAAGAATATATAGTGAAAATTGGATCTTTGTCACTTACAATAATTTTCGATATTCAGTGTGGCTTTTGGATTGTTTCCATGCATGCTTCTGCAATGATACTTTCTTTAAAAGGATGAGGAAGAGATCAAAATTGGGCATACTCTATCATTTGATATACCACTACCATAATGACACTCTTTCCTTTGGATTTGTGTAAACCTATAATAAAATCCCTTGAAACTTCTTCCCAATGTTGGCCTGGTATATCTAATGGTTGAAGGACCCCTGAGCTCTTAGTAGTCTCTCCATTATATTTTTGGCATACAACACATTCTGCCACAAACTTTTGCACATCTGCTTTAAGGCCTTTCCCAAAAAATATTTCTTGATCCTATGGTATGTCTTAAAGAATCCTAAATGTCCTCCCACATGATATGTGTGTAATTCCAAAAGGACCTTCTATTTGAAATGATATTTTGTATCTTCTCATAATGTTATCATTCTATCCCTACTTCTTCAACCCAATAAGGCTATGGAATGGAAATAACACAAAGTAAACCACTTTTGTCTTCCTCTTTCCTTGAGAGTGCATATACAACGCTATTTTGTTTTCTCTTTTTGTATATAATTTCAAAGTCATAACCCAACATGTTTATGACCCATTTTTGTTGCTCTTCTAAAGATATTCTTTCCTCCAAGAAGTGCTTCATACTAACATGATTTGTTTTTACTTTGCAGTGTCTCCTTATTAGGTATGGATGCCATTTCTTGACTGCATGTAAAATGGCCAACACTTCTTTTTCAATAGACGGGTTTAAGTAAGTTATTTCCTTTGTGTTCGCTACTTTCAAATGAAAGGTGTCTTCCTTCTTATATTAATACTACACCAATGACATGGCCTAAGACATCACACTCCACAACAACTATTTTTGTGGAGTCAAGTGTTGCCAAGATGGGATTTGTAAACATGGCCTCTTTAAGTTCTTTAAAAGCTTTGGTTGCTTCTTTAATCCAAGAAAATGTTTCCTTCCTTAATAAATTTGTTAGAGGTGCTACTATTTTATCATAATTCTTAACGAAATTGCAGTAAAATCTTTTCAATCCTAAAAATCCTCTAAGTTTCTTAAAAGTATTGGGGATTGGTCATTCCCTCATAGCTTTTATTTTGTTTGGATCCACCTTGGCACCATCATGTGATACAATATGACCCAAATACTCTATTTCTTAAACCCCAATGGCACACTTGGAAGGATTTACATATAGTTGTTTCCTTTCCAATAGTGTTAATTCCACACCAACATGTTGTACATGCTCTTCATAAGATTTGTTGTAGATTAGTATGTCATCAAAAAATACTAGCACAAAATTTCTAAGCAAGGGTTTGAAAAATAGAATTGATCAAGCTTTGAAATGTTGAAGGTGAATTTGTAAGTCCAAATGGCATAACCAAAAACTCATAATGGTCTTCATGTGTTCTAAAGGTTGTTCTAGGAATGTCTTCTTGCCTCATTATGATATCAAGAATGGAGATCCAACTTAGTAAAGAAAATTTTTCTCTGTAATTCATATAATATTTCATCAATGACAGGAATAGGAAACTTATTTTGATTGAGATTTGTTGAGTTGTATGTATTCTAACCATATACTCCATGAACTATCCTTTTTATAACCATCAACATTGGTCAAGGGAAAGCTCTTTGGCTAGGTTGAATGATTCCCACCTCTAACATTTCTTGAACTATATGCTCAATATCATTCTTTTTTGCATGTGGATGTCAATAAGGCCTAATGTTAGGTAGTACACTTCCAAGTTACAAATAAATAGTATGATCATGATCTTGGATACGTGGAAGACCCTTCAACATTTCTCCAAATACATTAGCATGATTGTTTATAACTTTTTGGAGATCGACTAGGGCAAAGGATATATATTTTTGAACACCTAATGAACGCAATTATGCAAATATACCTTTGTTTCCCTCTTTTAACAATTTTGTCATGCTATTAGAGCTTGTCACTTTACTGGGTTTCCCTTGGATACCTCTAAGCTCAATTATTTTCCTTCTAAGAAAAATATTATGAAAAGATTTTGAAAATTAAGGGACATTATTCCGAGAGACTATAACCATTGGACCCCCAATAGAATTGTTGAGGAAAATTATTTACCTATCATTTAATTGTCAAGCCGGGGGTTTCGTAAAACTTGTGAAGCATGCAAGCATTGTATATGCTAGAAATTAACTTCCAATTTAGATCAATCTAACTACGAAACCAAATAGCGACAAACCAAATTCACCTATTCTAATTCAACAATCAATTCAAAACAAATTATAGTACAGTGTGTGGAATTGAAATCTTAATATATCACACTTGCAAGAATTGAAATCTTAATCTATCACACTTGCAGGAATTGAAATGCACACCACTCTTTCAAATTTGAAATTGCATGAAATGAAATCTACTTTAAGGTATCATGTGTGCATTATCAAATCAGGATCCTATGAAATGAATAATAAAAACCACATGATATGAAATGAAAGCAAAAACAATCATTCTTAACCTCTAGATATGAAAGCAAATAAAAACAATCACTCTTAACCTCTCACACAGGAAAATACATGAAAGAAATAAATCTTAATCTATGAAATAAATAAATCTTAATCTATGAAAAATGATAAATCTCACACATAATAGGTGTCCAATCCAAAATAATGAAGGATGGAAAGTTTATAGGCTCCAAATACAAGCATAACCAAATCAAAGTGAACATCACTCATGAGCATGGTGCCAAATCCAAATTCTATATTCAAAACATGAGCATGTCCCCAAATTTACACATGCCTTTGAAAGGAGAAGGCTCTCCTCTTTATACAAAAACATAAGAAGCTACCTAATTAATGGAAGTCCATTATTCTCTCCCTAGATCCCTAGAAAATCTCATAGAGTTACCACTCAAATAGGTGTTGATGAGACACATATCCTCTTTGACCTTTATCCAAATCTTCTTCCATATCTTGAAGGGAATTCGAATTTGAGCATTGGAGGCCACACATAAGGGTGCCTTGGAAGCTTCCAAATGACCTACACATGTCATGAATCTCAAGCCACTTTTAATTATTAGCAAGTATATGTCTTTTTTCTAAGTTTTAACCATTTAATTCACTTATAAAACTAGAAATCATTAACTTTTGGAAAACACAAAGGTAACCCCATGTAATCATGAAAACGGAGGCTAATGAAAGATTATATGGCTATGGAGTTGCGACATGTGAGTGAAATGGTGGCGATAAAGGTGAAAGTGGATGATATTTTGAAGACATTTTGGAGACTCTACATACCCCCCAACTGACATTATTGCATTTCCTCATGCAATATCCTGCATTGTTTCATCATGATTTGCTTTTGAATGAGCTTGGCTTATATCAATTGTCCTTAAACTTTGCATTTGACAATTTCATTTCTTTTTGCAAAGTATTCCTTGTCATACATTGAATTGCAACATGTTTGGTTGGTTCTTGTGTGACAACCAAATCTTAATTGGTATTGGTTCTTGTGTTTCAATACATTGTTTCTTTTTGTTGCTGCAAGATTCATTGAACATATTTAAGAATGCATCTTTAAATTAGCCATATAATATGCTAATGATTTAAGCATGTATTTGCAAATCACATAACTTTTGAACCATAATGCACTCATAATTGATTAGGACAAGTATGTTAGGATGAAATGAAGTGATATGGATGTGATAGTAAATGGATGTCCCTTCCCCTCCCCCCCCCCCTTCCCCAAACTAAAGGTGTTTACTGTTTTTTTCAAATGAGAAAGAAAATATGGTGAAGTATTTTCCAAAAATTATAATTTCAGTATTTTAAGGAATTCTATGATTAAAAGCTAGAAACGAACATAACTTTACTTACCTAGGAGGTGGACAAACTGTGCATATGTAGAGATGTTGTAACTGCTATTGGATCATGGCATAGAATGTAAAATTTCATCTGCTTCTTGGTTGCATAAATGGTGGATGAGGTGGTGAAAGTGGATTCTTTATTGTTGCTACTACATTTGTTGTATCTGCTACAAAATGTTGAAATGATATAGTCTTCACCTACTACAAAACTCAATGGTACAATTCTAGTCATGAGAATAAATGTTTTGTTGTCAAGCATGAAGAGAAGTCATTGGACCGACCATTGATGAATGTCGTTAACCAATGCCAAACAAACTCATCATTAATGTCAACGAGTGTCAAGGTACCTAAGTACATCTTGCAAAGTGCGAATAGATGAGCTAATGTTGAGCCACTTGAAAGATCTAACGATCAAGGGACATTGAGTATTCCCATGATTGTTAGTGAGAGAACTTGTCATTGATGCATACAAGCCTCAAGGTACTAATAAGGACTTTAGCCCTAAACCTAGATAATGTGTTGATGTTGATAGGCCAAGACTTGTTAGAAGGGATGCCTTAATGAATCCTCCATCATCTAACTCGAGCATAAAACAATAATTTTGAAGGACTATTGATGAAATTTTTTGCTGTGGATCAAGGTTTATTTGAAAAAGCGAAAAGGGAAAATGGAATGAATCAGATTTGTAGGGGAGATGAATGGTTTTATTGTTGAGTTTAAAGTTTAGTGAAAGCGAGGCAGAAAAATGACTGTGAAGGAAAATGAGATGAAGATTTTATTGAATAGATAAGTGGGAATGCAATGGTAAGAATGGTATTTGAAAGGCTTCCAAACGATGCGATGGATCTGATTCGACATTTTTTATCCAAAATCATGTGCTAATGCTTGGATATTTCATCTTTGATGTTGCTCTGATCATGTTCTTTTGAAACAAATGTGGTCTTTAAGGGACATTATTTGTTTGTGTCCATCTATTTATCTTCCCGTAACCTGTAAGAACTTAGTACCTTTTCTGCAATGAAATGTAAGATTATCAAAAGAGAGGTGATTAATCTCTCTATTTATGACATTTACACAAAAACTAAGAACTGGTACTAATAAAACAAATTCATGAAAGAAAATCAAATGAATTTTTACCTGTTTCCAAACTAGTGCCTCGAGTTACCTATTGTGTCTTTTCAGCAATTTCTTCATTCTTTATTGTTTCAAATTTGATGATAGCTTTCTCATTGTGTACATCTCGTTGATATCTTTCCAATGATGCTTGAATCGACGAAATCTGATGTCGTATGAGAAAGTTACGATGATTTGAAATTTCGGTGACATAGTGAAAATTAAGGAATTTAGACTTCTGTGATCCATAACATTGTTTAGAGAATTTCCGGCGAACTCACATAAATGATCTTTTGTCGACGCGTTTTGAACCAACCAGTGTGGTTCATCGTCAGGACAAGTTGAAGAACCGATCCAGCTTAGCTAGTTAAATAGTATGGGCAGAGACTCCAACAGCTAGAATGATAACGACTAATTTATTTAATTATGATTATTCCTGGAAGAAAGTTAAATTAGGTAAATCTATATAAGAAAAGGACTCCCACAAGTTAGTAAATCATTTATATATTTAACCAAATACAATTGTTTATTAATAAATATATATA
>APFE030270802.1:0-18455 GCA_000404065.3 Pinus taeda | reverse complement strand
AACTAGTTGTATTTAGTCTAACTGGCCAATATACTAAGTGATGAGTTGTGTGAATTAGTTATTAATTAATTCACTAAATTATTAACTCATAATGCAACTGAAAAATACATCAGTTAACTCTGTGCATGGACAGTTCAGTGGAGACAAGTGTTAGAGGTAAGTGAAAGGGTGAGTTGTGACTATCAGTTGTGCATGAGATCTTGCACAATCAATGGATTGAGTATGCCCATGAGAATTGAGCAGTAGATGCCCAGTGATATAGCCCGTGCTCACGTGATTTCAAGTGTGAGTGATTTTCCAAGGTAAATAGAACTTGGAACGAGTTTGGATTCATTCATTCTCATGCAGGTATTGTGCAGTGGAGGTAGGCAAGCAGCGGAGGAGATTTGGAGATCAGATCTAAGATGTATTGTGTGTAACAAGTGGAGATAGTGCTGGATACTTGTGAAGAGTATTGTACTATGTATTGTTACATGTTCTCAATCAATATAATATACAGATAGTTGGGGTTTTTAAGCGAGATGCTTCCCGGGAAAATACTGTGTTGATATGTGTGATTGATGCTTCTATGTGCGCATGTTATTGTTTCTGCTTCTGTAAATTGATGATCAACGTAGAGGATGTTATGTATTATGCATGTATTCCGCAATAATGTATAATCAGGATAATCTCTATGAATATGTGTCATATTATTCAAAATTTCTACAGAGAGGCTGCGATGACATTCATTAGTATCTATGCAATCACACTGTTGTATATACATGTTTATATGTTCATCACTATAATCTGGGTCTGAATTGCTAGACTTAGTTGATTCCGGTGAAATACAACAATCTTGTTTCATCAAATGTGCTTCATCTTTGAGTTTAACTAGTGGTCTTCTTACCTGTCTCTGAGTTCTTCTGGGGAATTGTTCTTGTGATTTTCTGCCTCTATTTGCTCTGGTTTCTTTTCCCTTACGACACTTATCATTTGATGCCTTTGTGATTTGAGGTGAATATACTTTGGCACAAAATAATGTGTGTTGGACATGGTCCTGTAATACCCTTTTCTGGGATGTGATTTTCTGTCTCTGTTTGCTCTGGATTCTTTTCCCTTACGACACTTATCATTTGCTACCTCTGTGATTTGAGGTGAATATCCTTTGGCACAAAATAATGTGTGTTGGGCATGGTCCTGTAATACCCTTTTCTAGGATGTTTTCTTGTTTTCTCAAGGAGATTTATGGTTGGCTGTTTTTGTTTTTTCTTCAAATTTTTTCTGATCTTTCTTTTCTATACAATAGGATCATTAATTGATAATACATATTGGCTGCAAATAGACTTACTGTCAAGTAGTCTCGATAATTTCTGTAGAGACTTATTTACCTTCATGATAGTACATAAGCCTACCAATGCTTTTGTGATGTTACAATATATTTCTCCCCATGTTTATGGTTGGGAATGGATATGAAATAACCGGCCTTACCATCTGGTAATTTGGCTGACCCATGTGGCTCAACAATAGCTAGGAAAACATTTCCTAGGATATAATCTCTGGGAATATTTCCGACTGCAAATTTTACATTCATACAGTAATTTGAGAAACAAATTGTGGCTTTAGGAACTTCATATTTGAATTCTTGTGTTCCTACTCTAGTGACTTGCCTGTGTGCAGCTGTCCAAAATTCTGTAGGGATTAGATTTTTATTCAAAAAATTAATATCTACTCCTGAGTCTATTAATGTTCTCACTGTGAATATTTCTCTTTGAATATCTATTTTTAGCAACACATGATGTTGTTGGACCGTAGGGCCATTATTTTCATATTCCCAAATCCAAATTTTTCATGCTGTTTCCCTTCGTAAGTCTCTACATTGGGATTTTTCTGATAATCTCCTTGATCCGTTTCTTTTTCTTTTTCTTTTTCCATTTTTGAAATTTCTGTTTTGAGCTCAACAATTTCTTTCTTTAGATGATGAATTTCATGGCTGACTTCCCCTAGGGTCAAGGGTCTGGGCTTTGTATGTTGCTGGGTTCTTTGAAAAGACTTTGTATTCTTTTCATAAGAGGCATCCACAAACAAAGATTTAGAGATGGTATCTTTTGAAGAACTACTAGTGCCTCTGTCCATAGTTTGCACAAATGTTTCTAGGAGTTTTTCTTTTAGTTCTCCTTCTGCTAGCATCTTGATGCTTGACAATACTTTAGATTCATCATCATCTATGGTATGTGATGCAGGAGCATTTGACCCCCTTAATCAAAATGCAAATTTTGAAGTGGAGAAGGAGGAGACGTGGACCATCGGAGCAAAACATGGGACAGTTATGTTTAAACAGAGCTAATTAGGTGGAATGGATAAAAGTCTCAAGGAGACTTATTAAATGTAATCTGCCACATATGTACGCATATAGAGAGATTTAGGGGTTGTTAGAGGATTGATCTGATCCTTCCGTGATCTAATCCAATATTTCTTATATATTATGAACCTGCATGTTTAATAGGAAGGGGAGAACATAGAGCAATATACAAAAAGACTGTGGAAATAAAGGTAGATACTATGTAGTCGAGAGGAGGGCTTGTTCCTAAGGCTGAAATGCCTTATCTTGTAATCGTTCTGTATAATACAAAAAGTGTGCCTGGTGTTGATATTGTGAGTGCTTGTGTATTCCTGTATAAATAGTCTGTGTATGTGTATTTCTTATATAGAGTTGAATCCAGTGTTGCAGGTTCGATCAATCATCGATCACTGTAAGGATCGATGGCAATCCAATGACTGTGTGGAGTGTCGTGTGTTAAATAGAGTGTGGCAGAGAATCATGATTTTAAATTAAAATCCATCAAAAGAAAATGAAACCAAGTTAAGGAGGAAGCGGGCGAGAATGCATAGGAGCCGTTGAATCGATATGATCAACGGACAGGATCATATAATGGAGGCAGAGGAATTGATATCGCATCGGCGGGTTTTGAATATTGCAAGTGGTATTTTGGGCAGTTTCAAAACCATAAGTGGTATTGAAGGGTGAGCACCCGATTCCAGTTATCGGAGGACACGTAGCAGCGAGGAGGAGAGAGGAAACCGCTTTTCGGGCGGTTAATCCTTGTGCAAGTTGTGCCTCCAAAATCAATGTCAACCATTGGATCTGTCGCAAGTTAATCGATGGTGGAGGATCAATGATTAGTTTTGTTGATCGGGGTAATGTCAACCATTGGATTGAGTCCAGATCAACGGTCAATATTTAGTCGCAAATCGCATTAGACAGAGGTCAAGGGTTGGCGGACGTGCAATGGGCCGATACGCCGATAACGATAAAGCGCCGATCGACGATTGGAGGTATTGGCATTTCGAAGTTCGGAGGAGTAGCGTCGCGGAGGTGGTTTGATGAGCCAGACCCGATGAATTTATAGATGCAGGTGGATAATATTTGAGATCCGACTTATGGTTCGGCTATGGGTTTTTCCCATGTTTTCCTTTGTAACGTGATAAATGAATGGTTTCGAGTTTTTAAAAGAAAATATGATAAAGTGTTGTATGGTACTGGTTTAAAAGCTAAGGCCTAAATAAATGCTTCCGATAGGGTTTGTGGGCTATAACCCACAGGCCTCAGGATTGAAACTTATAAAGAAAGGGGATTTGGTTTACCCCCAAAATCTCCTTTCATCATTTACAAAAAGTGTGTCTGGTGTTGATATTGTGAGCGCTTGTGTATTCCTGTATAAATAGTCTGTGTGTGTGTATTTCTTATATAGAGTTGAATCTAGTGTTGCAGGTTCGATCGATCATCGATCACTGTAAGGATCAATGGTAATCCAACAACTGTGTGGAGTGTCGTGTGTTAAACAGAGTGTGGCAAAGAATCGTGATTTTAACGTAAAATCCATCAAAATCAAATGAAACCAAGTTAAGGAGGAAGCAGACGAGAATGCATAGGAGCCGTTTAATCGATATGATCAATGGACAGGATAATATCGTGGAGACAGAGGAATTGATATTGCATCGGTGGGTTTTAAACAATGCAAGTGGTATTTCGGGCGGCTTCAAAACCATAAGTAGTATTGAAGGGTGAGCACCCGATTCCACTTAGCGGAGGACACATAACAATGAGGAGGAGAGAGGAAACTACTTTTTAGGCGGTTAATTCTCATGCAAGTTGTGCCTCCGAAATCAATGTCAACCTTCAAATCTGTCGTGAGTTAATCGATGATGAAGGATCAACGATTAGTTTCGTTGATTGGGGTAACGTCAACCGTTGGATCGAGTCCAGATCAACGGTCAAGATTTAGTCGCAAATCGCATTAGACAGAGGTCAAGGGTTGGCGGATGTGTGATGGGATCATACACCGATAGTGATAAAGCACCGATCGGCGATCGAAGGTGTCGACGCTTCAGAGTTCGGAGGAGTAGCGATGGGCCTGCAAGCAGAGGGGAAGATGATTTGCTAGAATATAGGATTTGATCATGATGTAATTTTTTTTGTATTTTTGGAATAAGTTTGAAGCCTTTTTCCTCCGAGTATCATGATCCTTAGTGATAATTGATGACTGATCACTTGATGGGAGGATCTGCGCTTAGTGGATCCGACGGTCCACAACGATTTCTAGCTGTTAACCTGTGCACTCCAAATCAATCTAAAAAGTGGTTTTTCTCTCTCACCTCTACTGCTACGTGTCCTCCACTAAGTGGAATCGGGTGCTCACCCTTCAATACCACTTATGTTTTTGAAGCCGCCCGAAATACCACTTGCACTATTTAAAACCCACCGATGTGATATCAATTCCTCTGCCTCCACGATATGATCCTATCTATTGATCATATCGTTTCAACAACTCCTGTGCATTCCTACCTGCTTCCTTCTTAACTTGGTTTCGTTTTCTTTTGATGGATTTTACGTTAAAATCATGATTCTCTGCCACACTCTGTTTAACACATAGAACACTCATATAATTGACATTTTAGATCGCCATCGATCCATAATGTGATCGATGGTCGATCGACACATTTACAAACACTGGAACATTTAGACTATCTCTAATAATACAAAAAGTGCACAAATTCAACACTTAACACACTTTATATTATATACAGTTGATTACAAGTTAAGGCATTTCAACCTTAGAACAAACTCCCTCTCGACTACATTATATCTATCTCTGTTTTCACAGGTTTTCTGTCTATTGTTCTATATTACCCTTCGTCTCTCACACACACAGACTCTTTTTATAAGAGATTACAACAATAGTGGATCATATAATATGCACGATTTCTTTTCCACAAATCACTCAACAACCCTTAATTCTCTTTACAGCTCTCTATATGGATATATATGGCAGATTACATTTAATAAGTCTCCTCGAGAATTTTATCCATTCCACCTAATTAGATTTGTTTAGACATAATAATCTCTTGTTCAGTCCGATGGTCCATGTCCTCTTCCTTCTCTTCTTTTAATTCCTCTTTTGATTATGAGTGCTCGGATTCTCCCGCATCAGACTCCCGAGGCACAAAAATTTATGACCTCCTGGTCATATGCTTCTCCTTGTCCTTAGCAATTCTACTCACTTCTCAGTGGAACTGCCTTCATGATCTTCTGTGAGCTACAACTAGCCTCTACAGTAATAGTCTTTCTCTGCTACACAATACCTCACCAAGCTTTCTCGTATGAGCTTAGTCTTTTGGCATCCTTCTAGTTCTCTCCTCTTTGGAACCAATTGAGCACATCTTGCTTTAGGTTGATGCAAGTCTTCTCACCTTCTGCTGTCATTCTCTGCACGACAGTAAAGACCAAAAATCTCCATACTTTATCAACTGTACCTCTTCTCCTTCTGCTTGCACTCTTCTTCCCTCCTTCTCGCAAGAAAAAATTTCCCTTTAACCTTTCCCTACTTTGATACCAAATTATGAAAGAGGAATTAGTGTATTTGCGTTTTTTGTTTCTGCTGAAGGATTGAAGATGGATCCAGAGAAGACCAAGGCAATCATGGAGTGGCCTTCACCTAAAAGTATCTTTGAGGTAAGAAGTTTTCATGGTCTTGCTAGTTTTTATAGGAAATTCATAAGGAATTTTAGTAAGATCAATGCTCCTATTGTTGAGACTATAAAGAAGGATAAACAACCATTTAGATGGACTGCTGAAGCAGAAAAGAATTTTCAGCTGTTGAAGAAGAAGATCACTTAAAAATCTATTTTGGTTCTATCTAATGGTGGCCTGGGTGCAGGCGATATTGACAAACGTTCAAACCCTGGTACAACTTCCTCTAATTCTGGCAGAATCCCTTCATCTTTCTCAATTGGAGTATCATTCATCTATTTCTAGACTGATAGGTTAATTAATTTTTCCCCTTTGGCCGCTATAACCAATCCTTTTATTATAGCCAAACCTTCGTTATCGGTACAATTCCATAACATAGGCATTTAACACTATTGGGCCTGTTTCCAAAAAGAAATGTGTTAACACACAAAATAAACTATTGGCGGGGTTATTCCATAAGAAATGGAAAAATACTATTGCACTTCACTACCGGCAGTCACCATACACTGATAACCTTTTAAGCTTTGCTAAGTTATCTAACTCCTCTAAAACCATAGCGCACCACTAAACCTCCATTAGCCCAGACCCGACGGTAATATAACTCATAGCTTATTAAAATTTTAAGTCCGCCTTCTAAAACACGTCGCGCTTTTCCACCATTGATTTCTTCACGATCCAATGGTTACGATACTCCCCGACCTTGAACCTGCTCCTTGTTTATAAACCGTTGATCTTGCTCTGTCAGATCTTACGATTTAAACGCATATCGATTGACAAATCTACGCACTCCAAATCCACCCAAAAAGGTGGTTTCTCTCACTTTCCTCTTCGCTACGTGGCACGTTCTGTATGGAATCAGAGCCCAAATGGTGAATACTGCTTACGGCCTTTCGTATGCCTAATAACCACTTGGGGTTTCTTCAAACCACTCCGTTAACTATTGGTTGATTTCCACGCCGAACACCGTTGATCTACCTTAGTCTCTGTCTGTGGTTTTCCATCTACAAATCTCAACCTTCCGCTTGATATACTTAGGATTTACAATAAACTCAATTTAAAAGGAAAAACATAGAATTTAACACAATCGAGACAATTTTAACCAATTTCACAAAACACCATTTAAACTTGGAAATTCACAATAAAACAGATATTTCAAAGGATATTTATCCTTCGGGATTTGACAAAGAATTTATCATTCACATACACAGAACTAAATCTTCCAAATCTACTAAATTCTCTCCAAGAAGCCAAATTTCTTCAACAATCAAAATCCCTTTACAATAGCATGAAAGTTACATAAGTACTAGTTCATCCCAACAACCAGATCCTAATTCAAAGGCTAAAATTTATCAATCCTATATGTTATGCGAGGCATCCTCCTCGAGAATCTCCACTATAGCTAACTAACTAAAACTTATTACATCATGATCAAATCCTATATTCTAGCTCTATGTTTAACTAGAAAAACATGGAAATTGATGGCTAAAGGATCCCACTCCTTTTCTTGTAATTTTTTTTGTATTTTTGGAATAAGTTTGAAGCCTTTCTCCTCCAAGTCTCATGCTCCTACATCCGACTCCAGAGGACAAAATTCTTCATGGGCTCCTATCCATGAGCTCTTTTATAGAATTTCCCAACTTTTTAGCATGTTTTCTGTTACCCAAGTAGCTTAAGCAATTGGATGATCCTTCCATTTGACCAAATACTGAAAGTACTCCCATCCTCTGGTTTTCTTGAACACTTTCTTTTCCAAATCCTTTCTGGCTGTAATTCCCTTGCTGTAGGTAACTGTTTTACCCAGTCAATTTCCTGTATCTCTTGGTATTCTTCTACATATTTTGCAATTTTACCTTCATACTTGTACACACCAGCAACAATGAAAATTGGAGATGTTCCAACATCAGGGGGTAATTCAATTTCATATGCATTTGCAGAAATTTTCCTTAATACTCTGCATGGTCCAATTTTCTTGAACTTCAATTTGTTATACTCCCTCTTTGGAAATATTTCCTTCCTTAGGTGTGCTAAAACCAAATATCCAACTTCAAATTTCACCTCACTTCTTCTCATGTTTGCTCTGTTTTTGTACTTGATGTTGCTATCCTGCAGCTGTTGTTTCACCTGTTCATGTATTGCTTGTATTTCTGAAGCAAAATTTTCTCTCTTTGCACTTCTCATCTCATCTTTTCCCAAGTTGCTTAACTCAGATACTCCTCTGGGATGCATTCCATAAAATATATGGAATGGACTCTGCCCTGTACTCTTGTTAGGTGAGTCATTATATGCATATTCAGCCTGTGCCAACACTTGATCCCACTGCTTTGGATTTTCTACAGTAAGAGTCCTTAAAAGATTACCCAAACTCCTGTTCACAACTTCAGTCTGTCCATCAGTCTATGGATGATAGGCAAAACTAAAACTCAGTTTAGTTCCCAGCTTTTTCCATAGTGTCCTCCAAAAATGTCCAACAAATTTGGAATCCTTGTTTGAGACAATGCTCTTAAGCAACCCATGCAGTCTTACAATCTCCTTGAAAAACAAATTAGCAATGTGAGCGGCATCACTAGTTTTATAACATGGAATAAAATGTGCCATTTTTGAAAATCTATCCACTACAACAAAAATTGAATCCTTCCCTCTTTAAGTCTTTGGTAAGCCCAAAACAAAATCCATACTTACCATATCCCAAGGCCTATTTGAAATTGGTAATGGAACATACAAACCTGTGTTTTGGCTTCTTCCCTTTGCATATTCACAGACTTTGCAAGTTTTCACATACTTTTTCACTTTAGATCTCATTTTCGGCCAGAAATAAAATCTGTTCAACTGTTCAGAAGTCTTATCTATACCAAAATGTCATGCAAGTCCACCACTATGTTTCTTTTTGATTAAGTTCTCCCTCATAGAACAATTTGGTATGATCAACTGATTTCTCTTAAACAACAATCCATCTTGTAAGAAATAATCCAAACATTTATTCCTATCCATGAAAACATGATTCTTACAAGCTTCAAATGCCTCTTTAAAATCTAAATTTGTCTCATACAATTCTTTAAGAAAATCAAAACCCAACACTTGAATTTGATTCTCTAGAAGTAATGTATTTCTCCTACTTAAAGCATCTACAACTTTATTTGATTGGCTATTTATATGATTCAAGATAAAATTGAAGCCCTGAAGATACTCTACCCATTTGGCATGTTTCTGGTTAAGCTTTGGCTGCTGAATAAAGTATGAATTCTTTTGATATTAGATAATGTCTCCACTTCTTCAATGACTGCACAACTGCATAAAACTCTTTATCATAAGAAGAATACTTCTTCTTTGAGTCATTCAATTTTTCACTAAAATAAGCTATAGGTGTGTCTTCTTGACTTAAATCACCTCCAATAGCTTCTCCACTGACATCACATTTCACTTGGAAAGGTTTACTAAAATCAGGTAGAACCAAAATAGGTTTTTCAATGATCTTCTTCTTCAACAGCTAAAAATTCTTTTCTGCTTCAGCAATCCATCTAAATGGTTGTTTATCCTTCTTTATAGTCTCAACAATAGGAGCATTAATCTTACTAAAATTAATTATGAATTTCCTATAAAAGCTAGCAAGACCATGAAAACTTCTTACCTCAAAGATAATTTTAGGTGAAGGCCACTCCATGATTGCTATGATCTTCTTTGGATCCATGTTCAATCCTTCAGCAGAAACAACAAAACCCAAATACACTAATTCCTCTTTTTGTTTCTCTTGCTGTAACCTTTGTAAGACATAATTCAGATGTCTCATGTGCTCCTCCTTAGAACTACTGTAAATATATCGTCCAGATATAATATTACAAATTTACCAATAAACTCTTTAAGAACTTCATTCATGAGTCTCATAAACGTACTTGGTGCATTTGACAACCCAAAAGGCATTAATCTCCATTCATACAATCCTTCATTTGTCTTAAAAGCAGTTTTCCACTCATCCCCTTCTCTTACCCTTATCTGATGATACCGACTCTTAAGATCTAGTTTTGTAAAATACTTTGCTCCACTCAAACAATCCATCAAATCTTCAATTCTAGGTAAAGGAAATCTGTACATGATTGTGATTTTATCGATGGCTCTTGAATCAATACAACCTCCATCTTTCTTTGGACTCAACACTGTTGGTATTGCACAAGGACTCAAACTTTCTCTTATTAGTCTTTTGTAAAGCAGTTCCTAAACCTGCTTTCTAACCTCTTCATATTCTATGGGATTCATTCTGTAGGCTACATTGTTTGGTAGATTTGTTCCAGGAATCAAATCTATATGATGGCTAATTATTCTAATGGGTGGTAACTCATTAGGAAAATCATCAACAATGATATCACAATAGTTGTCCAACATCTCTTGAATTTCAATGGGTAAATCAGAAACTTGATTAGAAGTCATTATTACGTTGGGCTTGCAAATTACAACAAAATTTACCTCATTCTCTTCAATCTGCTCTAAGTATTCTTTTCCTCCTAGTAATAGAGTTTTTGGATTAGTCTTATTTCCTGATGCATCCTCTTCTCCCATATGCAACAATATATGATTGATACCATCTTTACCAAACTTGTAGGTGTTTCTTTTCCCATCATGCATAGCTCCTTTGTCATATTGCCAAGGTCTTCCAAGCAATATGTGACACACATCCATAGGCATCACATCACATACAATTTTATCCTTATACTTTCCCAACTGCAACTCCACTCCACACTGTTCATTCACTAACAACTGATGTCCCTTTTGTAACCATGACACCTTGTAAGGTGTTGGATGTCTCATTGTCCTCAGCTTCAATTTCTCTACCACTTCTGTAGAGATCAAATTATTAGTGCTACCACTATCAATGATCATCTGACAACATTTCCCTTGAACCTTACACACTGTTCTGAACAAATTCTTTCTTTGTGATGGTTCAACTATCTCCTTTGCTGGCTTGAGCAAAACTTTATTTGACTACCAAAGATTCTCCTCTCTCTGGTACATTTTCTTCTTCTATCACTGCTGCTACTTCTTCCTCAACCTAAGCAAAAATTTCATTCCTCTGACTCGTTCCTGCATTCTTCGGGCATTCAAAAGCTCCGTGTCCCAGTTTGTTACATCTATAACATCTTACTTCTCCTCCTCTGCCTCTGCCTCCTCTTCCTCTAGAAAAACTCCCTCTGCCACTTGCATCACCTCCTGTGGTTGCATGCCGGTTTGAGCTACTGCGAGCTCCATCTTTAGGTGTTGCAGATCTTCCTCTACTACCATGATTTCATTTCTCTCAGAAAGTACCTCTTCCTCTACAAGACTGCTTCCTCATGAGTTTTTCTTCAGCTTTTAGTACCATCTGATAAGCTTCTTCTACTGTTTTAGGAGACAGTATACTTATCTCATCTTGAATGTCCATCCTAAGACCATTCACATATCTAGCCACCTTCTCATCTGTATCCTGAGTTTGTCTAGCTCTTATACTTACCTTATAGAATTCCTCTACATATTCTCTCACTGTCATAGACCTCTGTCTAAGATTCTGCATCTATTTGAATAAGGTTTGCTGATAATTACTTGGTAGAAACTTAAATCTTAGCTTTTCTACCATCCTATTCTAATTTCTGATTGGTTGCTTGCCAAGGCTCTTTCTTTCTGCCTGCAATCCATCCCACCAAAGTGCTGCATGTCCTTTATCTTGGTGACAACAAACTTTACTTTCTTCTCATCTTCTGTTTCTTCATAATCAAAGAATTTCTCCATGCCATTAATCCATTCTATCAATTCTTCTGGATTCAATCCTCCTTCATATATTGAAACCTCAATTTTTAGCCTAGTTGTGGATCTCAACACTGATTGGAAGAATCTCATATCAAGAGTAACTGCTATAGTTTCCTCCTCTCCTTCAGTTTCAACTTTAGGATCACTAACATCTCCATCATCTATATTTCTCCCTGCTGTTTATGCTTCTAATCTAGCCTGCATCTGTTGCATAGCTTCCATCACCTCAGCATTTGCAACTGGCCGTCCTCTTCTACCATGTCCTCGTCCTCTTCCAACTCTTAGATCCATATTAGATTTCCTTATCTTGCTTCTGAGATTCAATTCAGTGTCAACATTTTACTTTGATACCACTAATGGTGGCCTGGGTGCAGGCAATATTGACAAATGTTCAAACCCTGATACAACTTCCTCTAATTCTGGCATAATCCCTTCATCTTTCTCAATTGGAGTATCATTCATCTATTTCTAGATTGACTGGTTAATTAATCTTTCCCCTTTGTCTGTTATAACCAATCCCTTTTTTATAGCCAAACCTTCGTTATCTACACAATTCCATAACAGAGGCACTTAATACTATTGGGCCTGTTTCCCAAAAGAAATGTGTTAACATGTAAAATACACTATTGGTAGGGTTATTCCATAAGAAATGGAATAACACTATCGCAATTCGTTATCGGCAGTCACCATACACTGATAACCTTTTGAGCTTTGCTAAGTTAGCCGACTCCTCTAAAACCATAGAGCACCGCTAAACCTCCATTAGCCCAGATCAGATAGTAATATAACTCGTAGCTTATTAAAATTTTAAGTCTGCCTTCTAAAATCCGTCGCGCTTTTCCACCATTGATCTCTTCAAGATCCAATGGTTACGATACTCCTCGACCTTGAACCTGCTCCTTGTTTGTCAACCGTTTATCTTGCTTCGTCAGATCTAACGGTTTAAACGCATATCGGTCGACATATATACACACTTAAAATCCACCTGAAAAGGTGGTTTCTCTCACTCTCCTCTTTGCTACGTCTGTATGGAATCAGAGTCCAAATGGTGAATACTCCTTATGGCCTTTCTTACGCCCGATAACAACTTGGGGTTTCTTCAAACCACTCCGTTAACTATTGGTTCATTTTTGCACTGAACACCGTTGATCTGCCTCGGTCTTTGTCTATGGTTTTCCCTCTACAAATCTCAACCTTCTGCTTGATATACTTTGGATTTACGATAAACTCAGTTTAAAAAGAAAAACATGGAATTTAACACAATCGACACAATTTTAACCAATTTCACAAAACACCATTTAAACTTGGAAATTCACGATAAAACAAAGATTTTGAAGGAGATTTATCGTTCAGGATTTGACAGAGAATTTATCATTCACATACAAAAAACTAAATCTTCCAAATCTATTGAATTTGCTCCAAGGAAGCCAAATTTCTTCAACAGTCAAAATCCCTTTACAATAGCATGAAATTTACATAAGTATTGGTTCATCCTAATAACCAGATCCTAATTCAAAGGCTAAAATTTATTAATCTTATCAGTTCCGTGAGGCATCCTCCTCGAGAATCTCCACTACAACTAACTAACTAAAACTTATTACATCATGATAAAATCCTATATTCTAGCTCTATGTTTAACTAGAAAAACATGGAAATTGATGGCTAAAGGATCCCACTCCTTTGCTTGTAATTTTTTTTGTATTTTTGGAATAAGTTTGAAGAATTTTTCCTCCAAGCCTCATATTCATGGGTGTAGGAGATATTGACAAACGTTCAAACCCTGATACAACTTCCTCTAATTCTGGCAGAATCCCTTCATCTTTCTCAACTAGAGTATCAGTCATCTATTTCTAGACTGTCTGGTTAATTAATTTTTCCCCTTTGGCCGCTATAACCAATCCTTTTTTTATAGCCAAACCTTCATTATCAGCACAATTCCATAACAGAGGCACTTAACACTATCGGGCCTGTTTCCCAAAAGAAATGTGTTAACACGCAAAATACACTACCGATGGGGTTATTCCATAAGAAATGGAATAACACTATCTCACTTCACCATCGAGCCACCATAAACTGATAACCTTTTGAGCTTTGCTAAGTTAGCCAACTCCTCTAAAACCACACAGCACCGCTAAACCTCCATTAGCCCGGACCCGATGGTAATATAACTTGTAGGTTATTAAAATTTTAAGTCCACCTTCTAAAACCTGTCGCACTTTTCCACTGTTGATCTCTTCAAGATCCAATGGTTACGATACTCCTCGACCTCGAACATTCTCCTCATTTGTCAACTGTTGATCTTGCTCCATCAGATCTAACAGTTTAAGTGCATATCGGTCGGCAGATCTGTGCACTCTAAATCCACCCGAAAAGGTGGTTTCTCTCACTCTCCTCTCTGCTACGTGGCATGTTCTGTATGGAATCAAAGCCCAAGAGGTGAATACTTCTTACGGACTTTCTTACACCCGATAACCACTTGGGGTTTCTTCAAACCACTACGTTAACTGTTGGTTGATTTCTGCGTCGAACACCATTGATCTGCCTTGGTCTCTATCTGTGGTTTTCCCTCTATAAATCTCAACCTTTCACTTGATATACTCAGGATTTATGATAAGCTCAGTTTAATAAAAGGAAAAACATAGAATTTAACACAATCGACACAGTTTTAACCAATTTCACAAAACACATTTATACTTGGAAATTCACAATAAAACAGAGATTTCGAAGGAGATTTATCCTTCGGGATTTGACAGAGAATTTTACACTCACATACACAGAACTAAATATTAAAAATCTACTGAATTCGCTCCAAGGAAGCCAAATTTCTTCAACAATCAAAATCCCTTAACAATAGCGTGAAAGTTACATAAGCACTGGTTCATCCTAACAACCAGATCCTAATTCAAAGGCTAAAATTTATTAATCCTATCTGTTCTGCGAGGCATCCTCCTCAAGAATCTCCACTACAGCTAACTAACTAAAACTTATTACATCATGATCAAATCCTCTATTCTAGCTCTTTGTTTAACTAGAAAAACATGGAAATTGATGGCTAAAGGATCACACTCCTTTTCTTGTAAGTTTTTTTGTATTTTTGGAATAAGTTTGAAGCCTTTTTCCTCCAAGTCTCATTCTCCTGCATCAAACTCTTGAGGACAAAATTATTCATGGGCTCCTGTCCATGAGCTCTTTTACAGAACTGCCCAACTTTTGTAGCATGTTTTTTGTTACCCAAGTAGCTTCAAGAATTGGCCGATCCTTCCATTTGACAAAATATTGAAAATGATGAAAGGAGATTTTGGGGGTAAACCATTAGAAGTTTCGATCTTGAGGCCTGTGGGTTATGGCCCACAAACCCTATCGAAAGCGTTTCCTTAGGCCTTAGCCTTTAAACCAAGACCATACAACACTTTATCGGATTTTCTTTTAAAAACCTGGAACCATTCATTTATCAGGATACAAAGGAAAACATGGGAAAAACCCGCAGCCGAACCATAAGCTGCATCTCAAATATTATCCACCCACATCTATAACTTCATCGGGTCCGGCTCATCAAACCACCTCCTCAGCGCTACTCCTTTAAACTCCAAAACTCCGATACCTCTGATCGCTGATCGACTCTTTATCTCTATCGGCGTATCGGCCCATCACACATCCGCCAACCCTTGACCTCTATCTAATGCGATTTGCGACTAAATATTGACCGTTGATTTGGACTCGATCCAACGGTTGAAGTTACCCCGATCAACGAAACTAGTCATTGATCCTTTGTCGTCGATTAAATCATGACAGATCTGATGGTTGACATTGATTTCAGAGGCACAACTTGCACGAGGATTAACTCCCCGAAAAGTGGTTTCCTCTCTCCTCCTCACTACTACGTGTCCTCCGCTAAGTGAAAATGGGTGCTCACCCTTCAATACCACTTATGGTTTTGAAGCCGCCTGAAATACCACTTGCACTATTTAAAACTCGCCGATGCGATATCAATTCCTCTGGCTCTGTGATATGATCCTGTCCATTGATCATATCGATTCAACGACTCCTGTGCATTCTCACCTGCTTCATCCTTAACTTGGTTTCGTTTGATTTTGATGGATTTTATGTTAAATCCATGATTCTCTGCCACACTTTGTTTAACACACGACACTCCACACAGTCATTGGATTGCCATCAATCGTTACAGTGATTGATGATCGATAGAACCCCCAACACTGGATTCAACTCTATATAAGAAATACACACACACAGACTATTTATACAAGAATACAGAAGTGCTCACAATATCAACACCAGGCACACTTTTTTTATTATACAGAATGATTATAAGCTAAGGCATTTCAGCCTTAGGAACAAGCCCTCCTCTCGACTACATTGTATGTACCTCTGTTCCATAGTTTTTCTGTTTATTGCTCTATATTCTCCCCTTCCTATTAAACATGCAGGTTCACAATATATAAGAAATATTGGATTGGATCACGGAAGGATCCGATCAATCCTCTAACAACCCATAAATCTCTCTATATGCATACATATGTGGCATATTACATTTAATAAGTCTCCTCAAGACTTTTATCCATTCCACCTAATTAGCTCTATTTAAACAGAATTGTCCCCTGTTTTTCTTCGATGGCCCATGTCTCCTCCTTCTCCGTTTCATATTTTGCATTTTTATTAAGGGGGTCAGATGCTCCTGCATCAGACTCCTGAGGCACAAAAATTTATGACCTTCTGGTCATATGCTTCTCCTTATCCTTAGCAATTCTACCCACATCCCTGTGGAATTGCCTTTATGATCTTTTGTGAGCTACAACCAAACCTCTGCAGTAACAGTCTTCCTTTGCTACACGATACCTCACCGCCCTTCTGATAAAGCAAAACTATTTCTAAAAATTGAATCTAATTGTGAAACATTTCTATATTTTCTCCGTAGTGCTGCAAGCATGCAACATTCGCCTGGGAAGAGTCGGTTGGTCGCCATCCGCTTTCGTTTGAGCTATGAAAATAGAAATGACAAGCGCTGGCACCACTTTCTGGTAAACTAGAAGATATTTTCGAGAATCTTCCTCTGGCTGGGTGTATTCACTGCGTGTATACTTGGTAATGACTCATATTTCTCTCAAACTGATTCTGCTTTTGCTATTTCGGTTTCCGGCCTTGCGAATGACTGAACAAGTTAGGGACTTTACTCTCTGAATAATTTTCTACATCGAAAACTGCCTCCGTTCTTTGTTCCGGGCTTTTCTGGTGCGTAAGCTTCAAGGTTTTTTGTAAACATGCTGCTTTTGTGCGCCTTTGACTCTGAGCTTTAGATGGCCTATTGACATCAGCATCTGTTGAGTGATACTCTGGAATCTGTGGTCCTGTCACATGCGACATCGTTTCTGAAGGGGACTCTTCTCTGTTCTCCGAGTATTGACGCTTTCCCCTTTTCCTTAGATGTTTCCTGCATATTGCTTCATGTTATTTCTTGTCTTACAGTTTACGCAAAGGAAAAGAGTAATGATAATAAAGATTGACATGAAAGATTTAAGCTCTTATGAATGCATAATCATGACACCCATAGCGAACTGACTCTTTGAAAAACACAAGATTGTCCTTCCTGAATACTTTGGCGTACAATCATTAATTTCTTTTAAGGCGCGCTCCCAATTTTGGTTAACGGATAGCTTTCCTTGAATACTCCACCAAGGAAAATTCACGATGGGTGATTTCTGTGACTCGCATCGTAGCATCACGGATCGCGTCGTCAAGATGTGTCATCGCAAAAAATCATGATTGCGAATTTTCGCAAATCGCATTTATCGCAGATCGCATCATTGCAGATCGCATTTAGTCGTTCAGTCATTGTGTGCTACTTACGCGATGTTGCGATATGCGACGTCACATATCAACCGTCGGAGATTTCTTAAGTTTTTTCATTTAAGAGCGCTTCATAATGAATGCGATGCGATGAATTTCGCATTGCTTCTTCGCAGTTTATTATGCTCATAAGAAAACGTTTCATTCTCTTTTCGCGATGCGATAAAGTTTTAAGGAGTTGAATACAAAAATTTTCATAAAATGTTTGTTTGGATTTTTATTAAGGGTCCCCATTTTCTTGGTGTTATTGCTAATATTAAACAAAGAGGGGTTTGTTGGTGGCCACAACAATGGCGATTCACTGGGAAGAACCAGTTATCTCTGCTTTTCTATTAAGTTTTAACTTCCGAAGCAGAAAAATTTTCATAAGTCTAAATTTTGTTATGGACAGATAGAGTACATTATGCCTTATCCTATCAATGACATTTTGTTTCAACCTTTTTCTATTCCAATCGTTTGCTTCCTCAGGCTTAGTCCTTGTATTTACATCAGCCACTACTTGGTCTTTTAAAGAAAAAATAAGGTCTTCTCTGTGTGTTGGCTTTTTAAAATATGCTCATTTGTTGTAGGTAGAGCCTCTGCTGCCAGCAGGCGTCCATAGCCTCGACAGGGTTACCCGTTACCCAACAATGATCCTTTATCCTGCTTAAGGCTATTTACAACCTTTCAGAGAAAAACCCATTTTGACACTTTTTCCTTTATTATTCTCTAAAGAACAATGTCTTGGTTTGGTGGCCAAATTATGACACAGTCATTCACTTGATTTACACTTTTGCTGAACAAGCTGGCTCGTGATGAGACCCCTTGTCTTTTGATT
>APFE030270796.1:9215-21034 GCA_000404065.3 Pinus taeda | reverse complement strand
CCTTTGCCAATTTCCTTAGCCATAATAAACCGAAGCGACACCCCACTAGTATTTTTGCCCAATATTCATCTTGGAATAGCTGGATACTACCGAAGGTTCATAAAGGACTTCAACAAGTTGGCCTCTCCTTTGTTTGGGTTGTTGGCTAAATATTATGAGTTTATATGGTCAAAGAGCTGTCAAGTGGCCTTAGACATTCTAAAGGGTAAGTTAACGACTACACTAATCCTTAGAGGCCCAAACTGGGCCCTCCCTTTTCATATTCATGCTGATGCCTCACACAAAGCCATAGGAGAAGCCTTAGGTTAGGAAGAGGAGAAATTTCCCTATGCCATCTATTTTATCAGTAAGAACCTGTCAAAGGCTAAACTAAACTATACTGTGACCGAAAAGGAACTCCTTACTGTTATGCATTCATTAAACAAATTTAGGCATTACATTACAAGCTATCAAACATTTGTGCATATTGATCATGCTGCAATCAAATATTTAATGAAAAAACCAGATGTGAATGTTAGAATTATAAGATGGTTGCTTTTATCACAAAAGTTTGATCTAACTATTATTGATAAGCCTGGTAAAGAAAATGTTGTTGTTGACTTTCTATCTAGGATGAATCTGCCTGTAGATGAAGAAGGAATGGTGGATGACCACTTACCAAATGAGAATTTATTTTCTATTTCAGTTCTCTCCCCATGGTTTGCTGATATAGCAAACTATTTGATATCAACACAGTTTCCACCAAACTTTCCCTCCAAAGAAAAGAGCAAGACAGTCAGGAAGAGCGCCCCCTTCACCTGGATTGGGAGAAATCTGTTCAAACTTGGCCTAGATCAAATCTTGAGAAAGTGTGTAAGGGAAGAGGAAGTCTTTGACATCCTTCTAACCTCTCATGATGGGCCTTGTGGAGGTCACTTTGCAGCAAAGAGGACAACATTCAAAGTGTTGCAAGCAGGTTATTATTGACCTACTCTTCATCATGATGTGAAAAATTACATTAGTCAGTGTGATCAGTGCTAGAGGATGGGAACGCCTACTCCAAGATATGAAATGCCCCTATAACCTAAAGTGACTTTTGAACCATTTGACAACTGGGGCATGAACTTCATTGGGCAAACCCTCCTTCAAAGCAAAAACAACACATCATTGTGTGCACTGATTATTTGACTAAGTGGGCCGAAACGAAGGCAATTAAGGCAACAACAGAAGAGAAGGTTGTTGAGTTCCTAAGGGAGAATATATTCTACAAATTTGGGTACCCTAGAGAGCTAGTCACAAACCAAGGCAACCAGTTTACCTCCAGCATGATTGAAGAACTGCTCAACCATCACAAAATCAAGCATAGGACCTCCAATCCTTATCATCCACAAGCTAATGGGCAAGTGGATGTGACCAACAGGGCACTGGAGAACATCTTAACCAAGGTAGTGAGCAACAACAGGAAGGATTGGGCATAGAGACTAGTTGAGGCCACCTGGGCCTTTAATACAACATGCAAGGTCACCACTGGATTTACACCCTATGAGCTGGTCTATGGGAAAAAGGCTTTGCTATCCATTGAGTTCGAATATAACACATTGAGGATGGAAACCCAACTAGATCTAGATCTTAGTCATGCACAACAAGAAATATTGTTCCATTTGAATGGCTTGGATGAATTCAGAATGCAGGCCCTCCTACATACATAGATAGTTCAGCTTCAGAGGAAGATTTGGCATGAAAAACATATTAAGGAGAAGCAATTTCAAGAGGGAGACTGGGCATTGTTATATGACTCTAGGTATAAAGACTTCAAGGGTAATCTAAGGACAAGATGGCTCGAACCTTATGTGGTGGAAAGAAGCCATGATAATGGTTCAGTGCAAATCAGAACTATAGATGAAGAATCCATTCCATTGCTTGTTAATGGACACTGATTGAAAATGTAGAAGAGACCTTTATCAAAACAGGAGTTCATTGACAATATCAATAAGACAATGATGATGGTGGAGCAATTTCCAGCTCCTCCTTCATTAGGGCACTGAAAAAGAGAAAAAATAAGGATTTAGGTGAAAACCTCCATTAGGCGCCTGAGTCCCATCTTTGGGTTGAAAACCTCGTGAAGCGGCCCAAGGATGAGAAAAAATGAAAAAGAATAAGAAGATACCTGGGTGAAAACCTTCCTGAGGTGCCCAGGGCAGATATCTAGGATGAAAACCTCTCTGAGGTAGCCTAGGTGTTTATATATATATAGATAATAATAATAATAAAAGAAAAAAAAACATAATTGCTATTTGCAGGTGGGTGAGAAAGAAAATCAAGGAGCAAAGAGGAGATCCAAAGGGAACCCTGCCTCACATATATTCATCTTCTCCATTCCTTACCATGTATCCCTCCATCAATTCCATTGTTTTTCACTTCATTGCTTCAATTCATGTGAAGATTGTGTTTTCTATAGGATCCCCTGAATGGTAGATTGATTAGGTTCCCAAAATTCATACTAGACATGATCTAACAAATCACCGCAACCACTACCATCATCCATGCATCCACACACACTCCTACTCCCTTTTTCCATTCATTACAGCATCCTCACAACCCTAGCCAACAACAGGACATTCTGTGGGAAATCCGGTGGTAGCCTATCCACAGAATCTCAATCATCAGCTATAGGTCTTCACTAGGATGATCCAAGAGCTCCACAACAGCAGTAGCAGCATTAGATCTTCAATCACAAACACCTGCAACTACTAATAAATGATCAGTAGACAACATAGGAGGAAGACAAATGACCATAAACAACACCTCTGATCTTTGACCACTACAACATGGCATCAAGACCATAGGTAAGTATCCCAATCATTCACTCATATGAATCATTTGATCAAAAGTTGTAAAGGTTAAGAGGTAGTTGTTTTATAAGAAAAAAGGTGGCAAAAAGGAAATTCTTTTTAGAAGGTGAAGAACCCACAAAGGATAAAAATGGAGTAAGGAGGGGCAGTCTGCCATACCCATGGAGTGAGGTAGGCTACCAACTCATCAAATATATCTCATATGAGGGTAGATACAGTGTTGTTTATGGCTACCATTTTAGGATGCTTGAAGAACTAAGATTTGGGGTAGAAACACCTGTTCACTAAAGACTCAACATACCCTATTTCTTGATGCAATCACTCATAGACTCCAACAGAAAAGTAAATATAGGGAATTCCCAACAGTTAGATCACCATGGGTTGATCAGGATCCTCATTAAGGATGCCCTCCAAAACCTCAGCATCCCTATAAAATGGTTAGTCTTCAGACACTTACCAACAGAGGATGACATCAAAACCCTCATCTATGATGTTAGTCCTTTTGTCAGTGAGCAGGAGGCAAAAAAAGAAGAAAAAGGTATAGAGCTACATGGGGATAAGATGGATGAAGAAGAAACTAATACAGAGGATGATGCTGAAACAAAAGAGGAAGAAGGCATTGAAATAGAGGGGAAATAACAACAAGAGGAAGAAGATAAGAAAAACAACGAGGAAGAAGGCACTAAAACAGAAGGGGAAGAACAGGAAAAACAACTAGCATGTATGGCCAACCTCTCCTTGGAGGCCATCCAGTGTAGGATGCCAACTAAATTTTATGCTCCTTACCTCAGAGAACAATGGTTGCAATTTCAAATTAAAAAACTATCATAGAGGGGCACCATGCTATTTCAGGACTACAGGCAGTTTATTGATCTTTGTGATCAAAGTGCACTAGAGGATGGGGCCAAAATGGCTGAGTTTTACTTGCACAACATGGCCCTCATAGACATGACTATTTGGGATCCCAATGCAGAGTTGGGAGATCTATAATTAATAGGTTTGGCATCATCGATGAACCATGAGAAGTCAAGGGCTGCAGAGATGAGAAGAATATTGGCCAGAGAGAAAAATGAACCTCTTTTCATCAGAGCTGAACAATCAAATCCCATGGCCCTAATAAACACCCATAATCTAATTGAAAATGATCCTCAGTTGGCCCATAGATATCTTTCTGCCCAAGAGCAAGCAATTCCACATTTTGAGGATATGTTTAGGCTGCTAAGAGATGATAATATACATGCCTGCTAGAGGGGATGGAACACACTACCACACAACTTGAAGATCAAAGAATATCACTCCCCTCAAAGGTTGAGAGAAGCACTCAACATGACACCTATGTATAAGAAATCAATGCAAAGGTTGAAGGTAAATTGGATAGGCCTAAAATTCAGTCCACCACAACTCCTAGGGATGCTAGAAGGGAGAAAAGAAGAAGTATAAAGGAAAGTGGGCTTCTATAAACAAGAAGAAGATACCACATCAGAAGCATGGGATGTCAGAGAGGCTACCAAAGCCATGAAGGACATGGAAATTGATTAAGTTGCTCAGAGGATGAGAAACACTTTCAGTAGGGGGTGATGATGAGCCTCATCATTGGGTAATTATATGGGCCTTAATTGGCCTTAATTCACCTCCTGGCTTAGTCAAACCAACTATTCTCACAACTTATTGCATACTTTTGATTATATTTTACTTATGATATGAGTTAGAGTTGGATATTTTGCTCTGTGGTCTAATGTGCACGTAATGCAGGAATAAAGGATAAAAGCAAGTAATTGTGGCAAAGACATTGGTAAAGACTCGAATGGGACAAGGGAGAGTAAATTATAGGAGGTAAATCCTCCTCAGTTACTACCCCTCCATTCGAATTTTCCTCCATCATCTCAGAGTCCAAACAACCAAATCATGGGACTAGAAGACAACCGAGCAAGTGAAAAGGACAAAAAACAATCTATTTTGAGTTGGGAGCCAAGCCTCCCTAATTGGAAGGAATTCGTTAGAGACTTCAGATGTATAAGTAGAGAGGCTTAGGACCTCAGTAGGATTCAGACTTCTATTGTAAAAACTCTACTTTATTTATGAGCTACAAGGATTATGAAAATTTGTTCTGTAATCCATGGTTTTCATAATGAGAATGAGTTTTTTTTAAGCCAACTCTGAGTTAACTCAGAGGGTTGAAACTCTTGGGTTAGGGCCCAACCTGAGCAGCCAAAGCTCCTCTTTATTGTATTGTTATGCTAGCATAGACTCATGTTTTCTATTCATTTGCTTAAATAGCATAGATTCATGGTTTTCTGTTTTATTTTCTTAAGTAGCTTCATTTTCATTACAACAATAAAACGTAGATTATTCATGTTTTTTTTGTTCATTTGCTTCAATAGCTGCATTTACTGTAGTTTACTTCCATTTGTGCCTTCTTTCAGTTTACAGGTTAGTTAGGAGAAAATCTTACCATAAGGTTGTGCACAAGTGTCTCGGCCTCATCTCTTCCCTCTGGGACCATGACTTGAGGAAGAGACCATTCAGCAACCCCAAAAACACATGTTTTTGGTTCTCGCATGAGCTATGGAGTTTGTTGTTCGATGCGGTTATTTGTTCACCCTCACTGGTTTTTCTATCATCTCCTTTGAAACCTCCTTTAGCACGTTATTCATGCATCACTTCCTCGCCGTCTGATCCACAACAAACCTTCACAATCATCGTCTGATTCATTATTTTCTCCAACTGTTGCCTCGCATGGAGTCTTCCACTTACTTTATGCGCTTTAATCTCCACTATCGATCTGTCTCTTGATCTCATGGCTATCGTGTCACCTCAACACTTCATGCGCTTTAAACCCCCAGTGTCGATTTGTGTCTCCTGATCCAACAACTATCGCGTCACCTGATCTCCAATTAGCTTGGTCGATCTCCTTGATCAGCCCCACCTGATCCAATGGCTATCGCACAATCTCGTGTGGATTATTACATGACCATTATCTGCCCGAGAGCATGCGAGAAAAGTGGTTTTACCATGCTACGTGTTGCACAGTAAGGCTAATCGCGTGAAATTTCAGAATTCCGCTTATGGCATTGAGGGCGCACAAGAAACTACTTACCGCCTTAGAAACCCACTCCATCATTTCCGCACTTTTATTTTCCCCGTGATACGATCTCTGCTGTCCATCCTCTGGTTAATCTTGTCCGTCCATCTCTTGACTTAATCCATGCGATAAGATCTCAACCTTCATCGCTTCGTTACCTTGTTTGTCCATCTCTTGACTTAACCTCCGCAATAAGACCTCATCCGTTCATCCTGTTCATCCATCTAGTCACTTAAGCCTTCGCGATAAGATCTCTGTCATTCATCTGCTTCGTTACCTTGTCTGCACATCTCTTCACTTAATCCCTCGCGATACGATCTTCACCGTTCATCTTCTTCGTTACCCTGTCCGCCCATCTCTTGACTTAATTCTTTGCCATAAGATCTTTGCCGTTCATCTGCTTCATTAACTCGGTTCATCCATTTATTTGCTTAAGCCCTCGTGATAAGATCTCCACTGTCCATCTTCTGCTTGTTGATCGCTCCAATGGTCCCTATACGCTACTACGTCCTTACATCCTCCTTTCATTGATTTCGACCTCTGATTTCTCTTCCGCTTGAAAACCAATTTAACTTAAGTTTCTTTACTTACACCTTAGTATAGTTTAATGCTTTTTACCTTCTGCAACTTTGCTGGCAGAATTAGGTTAGTGATTTCTTTAGAAATTCTGCTTAGCATCGCTGTTTTATTGGTTAATTAGGTTATAGTGTGGTTTAGAACTACATGTTGTTTTATTCATTACTGTAGTAGAGTAGCTCTCTCTTAGAATAGGTTTTCTCTTATTCCATCAAATAATTGAGCTTCTTCTGACCTTATAGAAGTCTGGCTTGGAACCCCCGGGGTCTCTTGCTAGATAAACAGTGACAACAGGCAAGACCTTCACTTCTACTTGTGAATATAGCACTGTCACCTCCAAGTTTGTACGAACCCCGAGTTGATAAGTAAAGCTGGTAGCCCTGGGAGTTGCATAATTCTTGTTGCAATACCTAGGTTCATCAACAATCACATACGGAATAGTCCATACATCAATGCGTAAGTAAAACTACATACATTGCTAAAGTACCCAGAATAGTCAAACTACAATAACAACATATGCATGAAACGTGCTGGCTTTGTTATATTATATAAAGTGAAAGTTCCATCCATACATACAACCATGACATCCACTAGCCCCAATAGTGGAATGTTATGGTCAACACCGCCTACTCTTTCAAAGAAATATGCTCGCTTTGCACTGTGGGGAAGCCAAGGCTTGTCACAATACTCTCTGAACCCTCTCTCCTGTTTTATGAGTTACGAGGTTCTATTTATAACAAAGGGTGGGGTGACCCTTGACATCCCCCTTTAGGACTCTTGGACTACCCTCATCACTGTTTACATTACATATGACTGTTTGTATTCTACTAATGACACTTGGAATTTCACTTTACATCATGTTTACAAAAATGATGCATTTTCCACATATACCCATGTGGGACAAAATCAGCTTGAGTCAGCCAGACAAGAGACCGTTAAGACTCAGATGACTGTGGAAAAACCACCTCATAAACCTTCTCTCCGTGATCCTCAGTGACGAAATGATGCCATGCTTGATAATGTGCAATGGTGTCCACGCACTCTTTGATGATGTTCTTCTGGAAATGAACTCTTGCCTCCATTTCTTCTAGGTATATTGATTTGGAACCTCGGTCCAAATCATCCTGTAACATGCATAGCTTAGTCCCGAGAAAGGTCAGACCGATGATGTACATCCTCATGTTATCTACGTTGACTTGCAAATATGCGTTGGTGGCGTGAGCATCAACTGATTAAAGTACGCATCAAACTGCAGACTGACTTGGTTCTTCTCTTTGGCCTCAGTGAGCCTACCAATTGACGGGGTGCCATACTTTCTCACCACGACATCCAAACTCCTGTACAACTGTACATACGAAGCCTCAATACTAGTGATGAGCGGTGGGAGTTCCTCATAGTTCTAGATCTGACTCCGGATGTGTGCTTTGTCCAACTCCACCTGTAACATCATCATCTTTTGCAAGTGAAGCGAGGCTGCCTTGTACCTCATTTTCCATCTTTGTACATGGTCCAGGTGGATATTGGTGGCTCTCACCTATTCCACTTGGACCCCCACCATTGTTTCTTTCAATTTTTTTAGTTTCCTTAATTGTAGCACAATTTGCTATTTTTGACAGTTTTTCGAGTCCTAAACTTTCGAAGCTATTCTGAGGCCCTAAACAACGTTTTTGGGGAAAACCACTCGTGGGAAAATATAAGTTTTTAACTTGATATTCATTGTCAACCATTGTAGTCCTCAAATAGATCTTTCTAACAAGGTATCGTGTGCATCAAATGGAGATCGTATGCCAAAGTTATGACCGCGGAAAGTTGATGTACTAACTCACCCCAACGGGACCCATAATTTGGTGTTTCATCTCCTAAGGTTAGGTTTTTGGATGGTTATGGTTTTCCATTGTTTCTCAATAATAAATAAGCCTTTAAGCCTCACTGTAACCCAGTTCAGAGGCACGTAGCCACTGCATCTCTTCTCACAGATAAGCTACCATCGCCCGAGCTAATTTATTTCCATTACGTATGTAAACATATCTCAGTTCTTTGATATTAATGAATTGAATTTTTATTTCCATTGCATCTCCATGTGTATGGTTATATTTGTAATTTGTTGCGTTCCTGTTTAAATTCAGATCAATGGTATCAGAGCGGTCTGTTATTTCTTGATCCTTCTTTGCATGTCCCCAACGAGGTCGAGGTATAAGGAGTTAAGGCTCGAATTGGTTGAACCTTTGCAAGAGCAACCTCACAAACCATGACAACTGCCCATGGGGGAAGAAAAGAAAGACGAGGGAGTAGGAGATTCGATCAAAATATTGCTCGAGGAGGCCCTCAAGAAACAAAGGAATGCGATGATGGATAAATTTTCCCAGATCCTTCAATGGTTGCCCACCGGTAGCGCATCCACATCCAACAATCACTCTGAAGGCACCACTCCTTTTAAGATACAAGTAAAATTTGACACTTCCATATTTGAGGGCCAAATAGATGTAGACGCTATAGATAAATGGTTAAATCTGCTAGAAGGATATTTTCTGTTCGTGATTTTTCTAGCCGGGAAAAGATTACTTTTTCTCTTCTCAAATCCGCCCCCCACATCAAAGACCGGTGGGAAATCTGTTGTCCTTTGAGATAACCTAAGGTCAATTAGTTATGCCAAAGCATCTATAATGTTTTGTTGTTTTAAATGATAGGATCACCAGTGAACTATTTATAAACAGATGCTTTATACTTAGACAGTTTTTTGATAAAATTAAGGCTTGTCCTTTAACTGCACATGGTTATTTTAATTTTAGTGGGATGGATAAGTGGAATATGGGTAAGTGTAATTGATTTACTATTCAAACTGAGTATTTAATCATCTATAAGCAGAAATTAAGAAAACAATGTTTCCTTAATCAACAAAATATAAATAGACTATCACAAAGATCTAGTGCAATTTATGCTCAAAGAGGAATTTACAATAACAAATAGTTTGTAAATTTATCTCTTATTTAAATTACAACTTCATAGAGGATTCAAAATGAAACTGAAACTCAATTAAATTTTAAATCGGATAACTGCAAAAGACATGATTTATATGAAGAATACATAATGAATAAACAAGATGAAATACAACTCATTGAGAGACATACCATATGAGGCAAATCCATAATCTTTTATTATCTCAAAAATGCTCCAGCTTAGTACAAATTTTCTTAATAACTTGTTCAAGGGTTCAACCTTAAATACTTCGACATAATGAAGTATTTAAACAAAATTTACTAAAATATTACAATTAATGCCTGAGTGACACGCCATCCTATTATTAAACTTGAACTAACAAAAAAAGAAATAATGCGATCAAGAGGAATGAATCTGGTGAAGTGATCTAGACATCTGGCCTTGCTTTGGAGGAGAACAATTGCTGAGTGGCAACTATTCAGGTGCTGCGCTGGTGAAGCTGACCTGTTTTTTCTTAATCCCGGAATTCACGCAATTTATCCCTGTAGGTTTTAACCCCGTACAGAAATTACCTGCATACGAATTCTAAAACACAGAAAATAAACAATGCGAGATCATAACACATAAAACACATACACACAGATATTTTCCCCTGGATCCCAAAACCGGGACTACTAGCGTGATTTTTCATTATGTTCCTTTCAATGTTATAATACATATTTATACATGCTGAAGCAGCCAATACCATGGACCAAAAACCATCGCATCCAATACCATGGACCGAAAAACCATCGCGTCCAAAAAACATGTGCAAAAATCATACACAAAACCATAGGTGGGTCTGTCCAACCTAACATAGGGTCCAAAATCAAAATTTTCCGGGGCGCTACCCTAGACCCCATAAAGTGGGGTTACAGGTACCCCTCAAACCTCTTGTTAACTACGTGGAAAGAATATAACATAACCCAACATTCTCCCACTTGTTGTTTTCTTTCCACAGGGGGCCATAGGAGAGCTTAGTCATTTTTCCAGCCCTGAAAAGCCCATTATTTCTCTACACCAGGAAAACTTCTCAGAGCTCATAGATTTTGTCAATGCATCTGCAATGTTCTTAAAAGTGTCTACATTTACTAGCAACACCTTTTTGTCTTCTATCATATCCCTCACAAAGTGATACTGAACTTCAATGTGCTTTGTCTTTGAATGATATGCAGGGTCCGCTGCCAAGAACATTGCACTTTGGCTGTCACAGCCTATCCTTATAGCTTCCTGTGCTAACCCCATACTTGAACACAATCTCTGCAACCAAACTTCTTCCTTGCTTGCATGAGTGGATGCCATGTATTCTACCTCTGTAGTTGATAGTGCCACTACAAATTGTTTCTTACTCATCCAACTGACTGCACCTCCAAATAGGTTAAACACATACCCACTTGTAGATCTTCTCTGATCCAGATCTCCAGCCTATTCTACATCAACAAAGCCACGAATATCCAACACTCTGTCCAATCCTGGTTTTCCTTGGTAGCAGAAACCATAATCACTAGTGCCATGCAAATACCTGAAAACCCGCTTCATTGCTGTCCAATGCCACTTTCCTGGTTTTGACATAAACTTGCTCAATACTCCCACTGCATGTGCAATGTATGGTCTAGTACAGACCATTGCATACATCAAGCTACTTATTGCACTTGCATATGGAACACGGGACATATCCTCTTCCTCTTCTTATGTCTTGGGACATTGTTCAGCAGATAACTTTACACCTAGAGGAATAGGAACCTTCATTGGTTTACTATCCTGCATATTAAACCTCTACAATATTGTCTCAACATACTTCCTCTGGTTTAACCAAAGCTTCCTCTTTTCCCGATCTCTTTTAATTTCCATGCCCAAAATATAGTTTGCAGCACCAAGTCTTTCATGTCGAATTTGAAGGACATTAGGTCTTCAAACCTTGGATAATTTCTTTGTCATTTCTAACCAGCAACATATCATCGACATTTAAGACCAGATAAATAACATGGTCAACAATTAATTTAAAATACACACAATGATCTGCTTTGCTTCTGGTGAAGCCAAGTCCCCGTATAAATGTATCAAATTTCTGATACCACATCCCTCGTGATTGTTTTAACCCATATAGAGACTTCTTTAACTTGCGTACCAGTTCTTTCTTACCCTTCACCGCAAAACCTTCAGGTTGTTTCATGTAGATCTCCTCTTCCAGATCCCTGTGAAGAAATGCTATATTCACATCCATATGTTCTACCTCAAAATCAAAACCAGTAGCAACAGATAAAAGTAATTTAATAGAAGTTACCTTGGCAACAGGAGAAAAAATATCACCAAAATCAATTCCCGGCACCTGGGAATAACCTTTTGCTACCAAT
>APFE030270789.1:0-67027 GCA_000404065.3 Pinus taeda | reverse complement strand
GTTGGTTGGAAATGACAAAGAAATTATCCAGGATTTGAAGACCCAATTGTCCTCCAAATTCAACATGAAAGATCTTGGTGCTGCAAACTATATTTTGCGCATGGAAATTAAAAGAGATTGGGCAAAAAGGAAGCTCTAGTTAAACCAAAGGAAGTATGTCGAGACAATGCTGCAGAGGTTTAATATGCAGGACAGTAAACCGGTTAAAGTTCCTATTCTTGTAGGTGTAAATTTATCTGTTGAATAGTGTCCCAAGACACAAGAAGAGGAAGAGGATATGTCTCGTGTTCCATATGCAGGTGCAATCAGTAGCTTGATGTATACAATGGTCTGTAGTAGACCAAACATTGCACATGCAGTAGGAGTATTGAGCAAGTTTATGTTAAAACCAGAAGGAGAATTGGACAACAGTGAAGTGGGTTTTCAGGTATTTGTGTGGCATTAGTGATTATGGTTTGTGCTACCAAGGAAGACCAGGATTGGACAGAGTTTTTGATATCCATGGCTTTGTTGATGCAAAATGGGCTGGAGATTTGGATCAGAGAAGATCTACACATGGGTATGTGTTTAACCTATTTGGAGGTGCAGTCAGTTGGATGAGTAAGAAAAAATCTGTAGTTGCACTATCAACTACAGAGGCAGAATACATGGCAACTACTCATGCAAGAAAGGAAGCAGTTTGGTTGCAGAGATTGTGTTCAAGTATAGGGTTAGTACAAGGAGCTATAAGGATAGACTGTGACAGCCAGAGTGCAATTTTCTTGGCAAAGACCCTGCTTATCATTCAAAGACAAAGCACATTGATGTTCAGTATCACTTTGTGAGGGTTATGATAGAAGACAAGAAGGTGTTGCTGGTAAAGATGGGCACTTTGAAGAATACTGCAGATGCATTGACAAAATATGTGAGCTCTAAGAAGTTCTCTTGGTGTAGAGAAACAATGGGCGTTTCAGGGCTGGAAAAATGACTAAGCTCTCCTGTGGCCCCCTGTAGAAAGAAAACAACAAGTGGGAGAATGTTGGGTTGTGTTATATTCTTTCCACAACTAACCTATGTAGTGAACCGGGGAGTTAGAGGGGGGGCAGAGCCCCCCCTTCATTGCACCGATCGTGCAGCGGAGGGACCACAGGGGGGTTTGAGGGGGCCGAGTAGCCCCCTTCTATGGGGTCCGTGGTAGCGCCCCAAGAAAAAAAAATTTGGACACTATATTAGGTTGGGTGGACCTACCTATGGTTTTCGATCCATGGTATTGGATGCTTCAACGTGTATAAATATGTATTGTAACATTGAAAGGAATATAATGAAAAATCAAGCTGGTAGTCCCGGTTTTGGGATCCAGGGGAAATCTCTGTGTATATGTGTTTTATGTGTTATGTTCTCACATTGTTTATTTTCTGTGATTTAGAATTCATATGCAGGTAATTTTTGTACGGGGTTAAAACCTACAGAGATGAGAAAGGGTTCAACTTTGAAGACTTTTCATACTTCGTAATCTCAAGCTTCTCATTTTCATATTAGTAATACAAGATTCTTTTGCTATTATCTGTTCAGATTTACATCTTCTTATCTGTTCTCTGCTTGCACCTGAATATGTTATTCATGCTATTCTTGTTTCTCTAATGTTAGATAACTATCACCTTATATTTGCATTCATGAATTAGAATTGCAAGTTTCATTTACCTTTTGTAATTGGCCATTCATATGTGTTAATGTATGATTCTGCTGGTACAGTAAGGATTCTTCATACATCCACTTATTTATAAACCCTCTGAACATTTGTAGTTGAAAGCCTTGTCAATCTAAGAGTGTTTATGTATGTCTTGAGTGAATAAGATTTGATTCAGTCATCTGACTTGATCCAAACACATTCCTGGAGTGCTAACACCTTCAACTCAGCCACCAATGACTGCTTGGTCCGACACTCACTTGTGTTGTGAGTGGGGCTCTTATGGAACTCACACCACTTTCCTATGTCCTTCTTTGACTTCGTGGTGTTGTTCTTTTCTTGCAGCTTCGATGGGTTTTCTTGGGTCACCCTGCCTTGGCTTTGTTCTTTGTTCTTCGGATTCGTAGGTCCAAAGTCTCGCTTCTTTTGTTTAAAATTCTGCTCGATCTTGAAAATGTTTCGGTATGTCGTGCCAAGCGAGGAGATGTTCAGGAACTCCATCTCGTCCTAGATGTACCTATGTAGGCAGCCACGGTATTTGAGTACCAAATGAAATTCAGAATCCTTGATACCCAACTGTGTGTGAAAGGTATGAAAAATGTTTGTGAACTCTGGCACATCTTGGTCCTTCCCTGCCGCAACATGGTCCACTTTATGTATTCATCCTCATAGCTTTTGACAGGGGTAGTACTGCTCCTTGATGGCATCCTGTAATGAGTTCCAAGTGGGTGCGGCTGAAAATAGTGAGCCCATATTTTCATCCTTTTGCTCGCAGTAGGTTTCCCACCAATGCTTGACGTGGGAAGTTTCTTTGAGAAGAGCGAAAATAATCTTTTCCCAACTGGAAAAATCATGAACAGAAAATTACCCTTCTAGCAGATTTAACCATTTATCTGCGACATCTACATCTATCTGACCCTCAAATATGGGGATTTCAAAGTTAACTTGTACCTAAAAGGGTGTGGCGTTTCCAGAGTAGTTGTTGGAAGTCGATGTGCCGCCACTGGGTAGTCGTTCAAGGATCTAGGCAAAGTTTTCCATCATTGCATTCCTTTGTCACTCAAGGGCTTCTTCGAGCAAGATTTTGATAGGATTTCCTGCCCCTCGTCTTTCCTTTCATCTGCCATGGTAGGTCGTCGGGATTTGCAAGGCTGGTCTTGCAAAGGTTCGACTAGTTCAAGCCCTAACTCCTCATATCCCAACCTCGTTGGGGACATGCAAAGAAAAACAGAGAAAAAGTAGACCTCTCTGATACCACTGATTTGGATTTAAACAGGAGCGCAACAAATTACAGATATAACCATAAATACAGAGATGCAGCAGAAATAATAATTCATTTCATTAATGTAAAATACTGAAACATGCTTACAATAAAAAATGGAAATAAACCAGCTAAGGCGATGATAGCTTATCTCTGTGAAGAGATGTGGCGGCTACATGCCTTTGAAATGTGTTATAATGAAGCTCAAAAAACCTAACCCTAGGAGATGAAACACCAACCTATGTGCCCGGTTTGGGTAAATTGGTACATCAACTTCCCGAGTCGTAACTTTGGCATATGATCTTTGTTTGATGTGCACAATAGCTCGTTAGAAAGATCTATCCGAGGACTACAACTTTGGGAGGAGCAACATCAGCCCATGGCCCATGTTGCTCCCACATTTCCCAAAAGATGTCGTTTAGGGCCTCAAAACGACTCCGAAAGTTTAGGACCCGAAAAACTGCTAAAAATAGTAAACTGTGTTACAATTAAGGAAACTGAAAAACTGAAAGAGATAGTTGTGGGGGTCCAAGTGGAATAGGTGGGTGGCCACCAACATCCACCTGGATCAGTGATAGAGCAACAATGTTTTTTTATGATTCTTATATAAGTATGAGGCCCTTATGCTTAGATCTATTGATATGACCTATATAACACATATTTGTGACATGTTTAACGAAATACTTGTCATGGCTAGTAGGCTTCCAGTCATGTCATTGTTCACATTTTTTCATTAGTAATATTATGTCATTGTTATTTATCTTTTCTGGAAGTTTCGTGAAGCTATGGGTAGTGGCTTGAGTCATGACCCTAAAAAATTGGCACAGAATCCGAGGTCGCTGGCTCAGAACTAGCTGAAAATTTCCATAGTCGCATGGATGCCTTATTGTGGAAGTGACTGGAGGGTCTCAATCGCATGCATGCCTTGTAATCGGAGTGACGAAGGCTCAAGGGTAGTGAAAAGGTAAGTTGTCTTAGGGGTTGGTCACCTGGAAGGGTTGGTTGGCTTTTGAAGGTTTTGTAGCATATGTGGAAGGCCATATTGGTTTTGTTTTGTCAATTCCACTCCCTTAATTGTACATACGGATTTGAATCACATCATAGTAGCCTCTCGTCACATGTTTACCCCAATGGATCGGTACACTTAGGTAAATGTCAGAGGAGGGTGTTACAACTGAGGAATACCATAAACAAATGAGGAACACCTTACAATTAGAGGCAACTACATAAGAGTTTAAAATATCCAAGAAACAAGGTGACAAGAGATATTACAAAATCCATACAAAACTCGTCTTTAGATTAATAAAAAAGAAAAAAAATTCCAAAAATCCTCATCTTGCCTCGCATATATGGTCTACCAAAATTTCACAAAGAAGTTTGTCCCCTTAGGCCTATTGTCAAAATGATTAGGTCTCCTTCTTATGGGTTAGCTAAATTTCTAGCTGAAAAACTCAAAGCTTTTAAAATCTACCAGTCTAAAGGATTTTGACCTTCTTGTAAGCTTTGATGTAACACAATTATATATTAGGGTTCCTGTAGAAGAGGCTATACAAGTCATTAGAGAACTAACTGGTGATGAAATTGCTGACCTTGTGAGGATATGCTTGAAATCCACTTATTTCAGTTATAGAGGGGACATTTATGAACAAATCGATGGCATTGCTATGGTATCTCCGCTTTCGCCTATCGTTGCAAATATTCTCGTGGAATCTTTTGAAGAAAAAGCCATCAACACTTTCTCTCATAAGCTTATACACTCGAAAATATTTGTGGATGATACACATTTCATTTGGCCTCATAGCAGAGAAAAACTTGAATTCTTGGACCATATGAATAACCAAATGAACAATATTAAATTCACCATGGAATTGGAAGAAAATGGAGAATTACCATTCCTTGAAATCCTTCTCTCCAAAGAGAAAGAATGTAAGATAAGTCATAAGGTTTATCGTAAGAACACCCACACTAATAAATATATTGAAGAGGACTCTTACCATCACCCTTAAAAAAAAATAGGCATAATAAACACCCTTTCCATTAGAGCTAAGAGAATTTGTGACAATGATCACTTAAATAATGAACTTGAACATATCACCTGGGTATCCAAAATTCATGGGTACAATGAAAAGCTAATTAGGAATACTATCAAAAACTCGCCAAATAAGAATAGACATAATAGAAATAAAAAGGACTTTTTAAAAACTATCAAACTTCCATATATCAAAGGAACTAATGACAAGATAGCCAAAATCCTCAACAAAAATCAAATTAGGGTTGCCTTCTCTCCTCCTAATATCTTACAAAAAAATGTTGGACCATTTGAAAGACCAAGTTGATCCTAAAAGAAACAAAGGTGTCTATTCAATCCCTTGTGGATGTGGAAAAGTTTACGTTGGAGAAATTGGCCACTCAATTCATGCTAGGCTTAAGGAGCATTATGCTGATATCAATCATGATAGATCTATGTAATTTGCATTAGCTGAACACTCAAAAGTAACCAAACACCACATATGCTTGGAAAATGTCAAAGTCATTGCCTCTATTGATCATTATTCTAAAATAAAAATCAGAAAATCTTTAAAGAGGGCAAAAACCATAATAACTTTAATCATGAAAAATGGGTAGAAATTTAAAAAGTCTTGGTCCCCATTATTAATTACATTATCTTTATTATTACTAGTCTAATTTAATTACATTAATTTAATTATTACTACATGAATTATAATATTTTAATTACATTAATTAATTTTATTATTCATCATTATTAATTAACTACATTATTGTCATTTTTAATTAATTATTATTACATTATTTTAAAATCTAATTTAAATTATTACATTAAATCAAACTTTATTTAAATCTAATTATTACATTTTGTTACAATAGTTTGTTTTGAAACTTGTTGAACATCTTCACCATCACCATCATCTTGACCATTTTCTACTTGACTGTCATCTTGATCTTCTACTTTTAATATAAATAAATTAAGTTAACATATTTTTTATTATCGTAATTAGACTCTGACATACTACTCTTTTATGTATTTTCACTCGGTTTGAAAAATAAAGTAAATTTAATCAATATACTCAATAAAATGATAAATTTGATGGCCTTCATCAGTGAATTCCTTTAATTTTGTGTTTCTATGAATTTGGAAAACCCAAATCATAAATATCTTACTCTAAAAAGTAAGCGAGGGATTGCTATAACAGTAAATTGTCATATTCCTATAAATATAAATTTATAAAATAAATAGTCTCGTTATTACTTGTTACTTGTATAGTAACAAGTAACAACACGTGACAAACTTTAATTCTTGGATCAACCCTCGGAATTTCTTTCGCAGTTTTCGGTCGTGCGAAGGATTCAAACCAGAAATTTGACTCTTGATTTTGTGCTAAGACGGTGAACTAATCGTATAGATCAGAGGCTTCCTAGCACAGACGGTGAACTAATCGTATAGATCAGAGGCTTCCTAGCACTTCACTGGACGCAGGGCGAATGAATGGATGCAGCGTGAAGGGATCTAGCGGTTTGAGCTGCGGTTCCTCTTCAGATCTGCGGTTTGAGCTGCGTATCTCTTCAGATCTGCGGTTTGAGCTGCGGTTCGTATCTCTTCAGTATTTGCGGTTGAGTGGGACGTCCGTATCTCTTCAGATCTGCGGCTTGAGCTGCGTATCTCTTCAGATCTGCGGTTTGACTTTCGATTTGGTGCAGATCTGCGTAAAATATGGCTCCGAGCTTCGCAAAAATAATTGGTGGCTCATCCGCCTCTGAAGGGCAATCTCCTGCCCATATCGTGAGCGAAGCCCCAGCTCCCACTATCCAACTAGTCCAGGACTCACTCGATGAAGCTTTGAAGTTCTCCGAAAGTGCCCTAATTTGCCGGTTCAATGGTTTTTGGCCGCGACTGATAGAACTCCACAATTGGATCTCGGAGGTATGGAAGCCTATCATTTCTGATGAAATTAATATCTACCCCTGTGCTAGAGGTTTCTTCATAGTAGATTTTGAAAATCCTGAAAGAAGACAATGTATTCTAGATTCCGGCCCTTGGTTTTGGGAAAAATCAGGCCTATTCATGAAACCATGGAACCCATCATTCGATCCCTCTACAGCAGTGATAACCTCAGCACCAGTTTGGGTGAGATTGCCAAGCCTACCCTTGCATCTCTGGAATCTCTCCTCGCTAAAAGCCATCGGAAATGCAATTGGGAAATTTTACTGCAGGTGCCCAGAAACAGAGGAATATGCCAGAACCACCTATGCACGCATCTGTGTGGAAATGGATTTCAGCGCCGGATTCCCAGCTGAAATAAACCTAACAAGTAAAGACTATGTGTGGAACCAGAAGCTTGATTATGAAAGTGTCCTCTTCAGATGTCGATCGTGCTTTGAGACGGGGCATCTAGCCAAAAATTGCCCAAAAGCCTCTGAGAAAAATTTTGCTAGAAAAAACCACCACAGATCTACATGGTGGGAAGGAGCACAAAAAGAACACTACACTGTCATCAAAGAAGAATATTCTAGAGAAAACTCTGAGTCACAAGAAATCAAGGAAGAAGGAAACAACTCTCAAAGCAAACAAGGAGAAAGCACGCCCCAACAAATCAACAGTTATGAGGATTTGAATGAAAATAAATCTTCATTTAACAGCAAAGCAGATCTCCTAAACCAAACTTCTTCTCCGACTATAGATTGCGAAGCTAAGACACCAATGTCCCAAGAACCAGAAGAGATGAAGGAGATGCAAGACAAAGGAAGTTGGAAGACCGTAGAGAAAAGAAAGAAAGCTACAACACCAATCTCGCCAAGAAAGACAAGGAGCCAGACAAGTAAAAATTAAGAAAATTGTAGGTCCGATAGACCAATTTGGTCTCAGTGGACATTAACCATCATCATCATCATCATCAGTATTTATAACCCTTCAACATAAGATCTAAGATTTACAACAATCTTTTATGTTTTAATGAGATCTAGAATGATTATGATTGTAGAATTATATGAGTATAAGATGTATGGCTCATACATCATATAAATATAAATTACATTTTTTTTGTTATATAGGTTTTAACGTCTATAAATCATTAATATTATAAAATTTGCAAAAAAAAATAATTAAGTTTGAAATAATAAATTGTATTTATGGCTATTTTAATTGGGATTTTAACTCATTTATTTAACAGGTTAATATTTTATATAATTGAAAAACTCAGTAAATTGAAAAATAATTACATTTACTTTTTCATAAATTGAAATATAATTTTGTCACGACCCCATATCAATTTTTTTTTACAGTGATATTTACCATCGTTTAAAGTTCCAAAGTTACAAGGTATCGATGTTTGCGACTAGATGTGATTTACATTTTGTTTTAATGTGATTTAACTCCATCCATATTTGTACGCGTAATCATTGTATTAATGGAGGTGGCAGCCAGCCTTAATGTAGGCACGGTGCGAACTTGATCTATGCCATTTGTCAACGTGGAAATTCGAGTTACAAGATCTGGGCCATCGATATTTTGTTTGTTGTTGTTGATAGTTGGAAACTCTACATTAACCCTGCACTACCACTGTATGTGGCATGTGCAATGTTGTCCGTTCTCTGCAGCAACCTTGAGATCCCTCCTGGATCAACGGTGTTGGAGTTAGTCTAGTGATCCAACGGCTACGGAGTATGTGGCCCTCGTACACATCGTTTGGTCTGGATCCAAGTCCTCATTCTACCGCCATTTCGATCCGCTGCTTGGGCGCTACTCTCACCCGCTCCGGTTCTCCTGCTTGCTTCAGCCTTCTACGGTGGTCATGGGAGGTGCTCAACCTGCCCTACCCTGGTCTTTGTCTTCAGATTCTGTCACGAGTAAGTTTTGATTTCACGAATTGCCAATTCTCCTTGCACGGTATGGTTGAGTTTTTCTCGTGCTTTTCTCATGCATGCAGGGTAATCCTGTGTTATTTATTTTCCTCCATATATTCTGAGGCTGCCGAGTTCCTAATCAAATTTTGGTGACCGTTTTGCAGGCTCCCTCGGCCCAGACTTCAAGCTTGGCACCGGCTTCGCCTCCGTTCTCCCAAGATTAGCTCCAATCCTGGCCGGATATGAGGCTTTCTGCCTGGTTATGATTGCAAATGAGTACTATGTTAATTCTCTTGTTATAGGCTTATCTCAGAGTTTTAGTGCTGTCTCCGCAATGGTATCTAAGATTTTGTGATAGAATTAAATTCAGGGTTTAGTGCTTGTCTACAATGTATTATTCGGGTTCTAGTGCACTTGTTGAACCCTGTTTTCATGTACCATGTCATATTTTTGGAAGGGGTTTGAGCTTCGAGGGTTTCCCTCTGAAACTATATGAGCCTCACGACCCTATATGTAATTTCTTAAATTGGAATACAGCTATCTACTTTTTGTAGCTTGTTTTCATTATATTTACTGGAATCGTATGTTGTTTACTCATGATATATGGAATGAACTGTGCACATTCTATTTATTGAAATTCTCTTCCGCCCGGTTATGACTACTGTCAACTTGTTCTAGGCCCCAAAGGCGTTTATCACATATTTGTTCACCCAACAAGGTTTTCTATTGCTATTACCGCTGAGTTTTAGGCATGTCAATGTTTATTCGGTATGAGTTCCGTGACTGTTGATACATGGATCTCCTTAATCCATTATTGCATAGAGTTATTGGTTTGTTTTCCAAATATTATTGTACCCCATATTATTCCTTTCAGTTGCGACCCTCCAGTTGTGCAGTTAACGTTTTAAGGTCCTACAGGTTAGTCTGGCCGATACGGGTTGGCCATAAAGCCACGGTTCCCACTTCTCTTTGATTGATAACACATAGTATAAAGTAGCCGTTCTTCTCATTTGGATGTTGGGCAGTAGCTACGTTTTCCTTTTTTTTGTTTTGATTATAATATACAACAACATGCATGTAGACACTAGGCAAACCTAGCTTTGGCAATAATAGCAGAGATTTTCCTTATTTACTACAACAGAGACAGTATATTGCTAGGCATAACTTATCCAATGTTGAAACTGTTTCGGTAATGAGTTACCTCCATCGAGGATTACATACGAACACGATAATTGGAGGGTACTGAGCTATCCATGGAATGTAAGTCCACTGTTCACTCATAGAACCGGATTGACCCACAACTCAGGACTCCCTTCCACCATTTATATGTTTTTCCATCCTTGACTACAACAAATTTTTAATTCTAGAGGAAAACCCTACACCTAGGGTTCTAGGTGCATGAACTGTCATTTCCCTCCTACAGTCGGCAACTTTAAATAACCACTGCACTGCTATGTCAAACTAATTTCCTGGGCCTTCTCTACCCCTAGTACACGACCTTTCCTGATTTATGTATGAACATTTGTTTCCCCTCAATTGTACATTTGCTTGATTATGATAACCCTCACAGTGTTCTTGTTTATTTTTCTTTAAAAACAAAGAAAACTATTAGTTATCGTGATTTCCTGATAAGTGTCTATTTTATCCATGACTCAGTCTTTAATAATTAAACACAGCAATGCTACCATAAAATACAGCTTACTACATCAATGTTTTAAATGCTTCTACACAGTTCAGCCACTTACCTGAGTCACTATAGCTTTCTTAAACACTTAAGAAGCCGAGATTACCTCTGCTCATCTGCTTCCAACCTGCCACCCGTCCATGAGATTCGTCTTTCAAGACCAGAATCTCCCCCCTTGCTCTCTTGCAGGACCACTGTCCGCAACAAGATATTTGCACTCAGTGCCTGGCTATCTGGTCATCACCAGACTTAGCCATCTCTTTTCTTTTCTTTTCTCTGTCTGTCCCAACAGCACAGAAAAAACTCTTTTTTTTCCCCGTCCCCATTTTTCCTTTGGAAACCTTTCCAGTTAAGGAAACAGTTAGGGTTGGGAATCCGCAACTGTCTTGCCTCTAACTTCCCTTGAGAAGTTGTCAGCTTTAAAAGAAAACATTTCTTTAAATTTTTTTTTTTTTAAAAGCCAATATTATATAAATTCAAACAGATAGTAATGTCACAACAGTTTGTCATTTACCACACTAAAATCAAATATTTACATTTTTCCCGGGGCATTACATCTCCCCCTCCTGAAATTAGACATCATCCCAATGTCTTGCAGCCACAAACAGCCCTGGATATGTCTGTTTCATGAGCTCCTCACCTTTCTAGGTAGCCTCATCAGGCCCAAAGTGCTGCCACTGCACTTTGACTTGGGTAATAGCTCGCTTCTGCAGCAGTACTTCTCTCCGGTCGAGAATGTTTAGCTGCTCGATCAGGATTTCTCCTTTCGGTTCAACCTACAACATGCAACATTCTAAGTCAGTTTCTTTTAAAGACAACTTTTAGACTGGTCTACCGGAAATAATTCTCACCTGTACATCCTGCCATCTGACTACATGTTTAGGATCATAAACATATTTTTTAATATGGAGACGTGGAAGACATTGTGGACTCAGATGTGACTTGGCAGGGCGAGTTGGTAAGCGACCGACCCAATTCTTGCCAAGACCTGGAATGGTCCACAATATCGGGGTGCCAACTTGGTACACCCGCTCCATTGCAATGCGCTCCTTCTTGCTTGAATCCTTACATACACATGATCACCGACTTGGTATTCTTTAAACCTCCTTTTCCAGTCAGCAAAATTCTTTTTCCTATCCTGAGCGGCTTTTAAATTAGACCGTACCTTCTTGACCATTTCCTCCATTTCCCTAAGCATATCCGACCCCAACATTAATTTGTCTTCTGGTCCACTCCAGCTTGAGGGTGTGCGGCACTTCCACCCATACAGTACTTCGAATGGGCTCATTTGCAGTGATGTATGATAGCCATTATTGTATGCGAATTCAACCAAGTGCAGGTAATCTTCCCACTTGGTCGGTTGCTGCAATACATATGCCCTCAACATATCTTCCACCACCTGGTTCACCTGTTCTGTTTGCTCGTTCGTCTGAGGGTGATATGCCGTACTAAAGTTCAGTTGAGTTCCTAGTTCTGCAAACAATGTTTTCCAAAAGACCGATGTAAATTTTACATCACGGTCGGAGATTATTGTTTTTGGTAATCCATGCAACCTAAATATGTTTTGCATAAAAATATGAGCAATCTGCATAGCTCTATAAGTAGATTGCACTGGTATAAAATGTGTTGATTTACTTAATTTTTCCACCACCACCATGATGGAATCATTATTTTTCCTTGTCTTGGGCAAACCTGTTATAAAGTCCATAGAAATGGATTCCCACTTCCATTCCGAAATGGGTAACGGTTGCAATAACCCCGCAGGGTGCTAGTGTTCTGCCTTGATTTGTTGACATTCTAAACAACGTGCCAAGTACTCTGCCACATCTCTCTTCATACCTAGCCAGTAATATTCTTTTCGGGGGCAGTGACCATTTTTTGATATCCTGGGTGTCCAACGTAGTGAATGATATGAAATTCATCTAAAATCAGATTCTTAATGTTGTTCTGATTGGGCACATATAGCCTCTTCTTGTAGTACAACATTCCAGCATCATCCACCCCATAATCTTGCTGATTTTCCTTGCTGGTAGGCTGTTGTACTTGTTGTTTTATCTGCTGGTATACAGCATCTTGCTCTGCTGCTTTTTTAATCATCTCCTCGAAGGGGCTTTTCCATTCACTACAGGTAATTTCATATAAACACTGCAATTTTCAACTTAAATCATCCGCCACCCAATTCTCTTTCCCTTTCAAATGTTTGATTTCAAAGTCAAAACCACTTAGGAAATCCGCCCACTGTGCTTGCCTAGCATTTAAAGTGGGCTGGCTAAAATAATTGGTTAAACTGTGGTGATCTGTCAAGAGTAAAAATTTCTTCCACAAAAGGTAATGTCGCCACATTTTCAGGGCGTGAATGACGGTTGCCAACTCTAGATCATAAGCGAAATACTTATGCTCATGATATTTCAATTTCCTAGACTCGTAAGCAATTACTTTCCCTTCTTGCATCAACACGCCTCCAATGCCTTCTTTGCTTGCGTCAGTACATACCACATAATCCTTGCTGGGATCAACTATGCTTAGAATGGGTGCGGTGGTGAGCAGATGTTTAAGTTGCTCGAAACTTTTTTGACATTATGGGGTCCACCTGAAAGCTCTTCCTTTTTTTTTAAGGAGGTGATAGGATATGCTACTATTGAGAATCCTTCCACAAATCATTTGTAATAACCGGATAATCCCATGAAGGATCTGATGTCTGCTACATCCTTCGATACTGGCCATTCCATTATAATCTTTATCTTTTCGGGATCTACTGTGATCCCTTCCTTTGTGATTACATGGCCCAAGTATTATATTTCTTCCTTGAAGAAGTCACACTTGTTGAACTTGGCATATAACTAGTGTTCTCGGAGTGTTTGCAACACTAATCTAAGGTGCTCCTTGTGCTCTTCCATAGTACAGGAATATATCAGTATATTGTCAATAAAGATCAACACAAATCTGTCCAAATATTGATGAAATATGTTGTTCATCAAACACATGAAAGTCGCTGGGGCGTTAGTTAACCCAAAGGGTAGCACTACAAACTCATAATGTCCATACCTTGTTCTAAAGGCCATCTTAGCTATGTCTTCCTCCTTAATCCGGATTTGGTGATACCCTGATCGCAAGTCGATCTTGGAGAATATTGTTGCTCCTTTCACTTGATCGAAGAGTTCATCGATCCGTGGTAAGGGATACTTGTTTTTGATGGTCAATTTATTCAACTGACGATAATCTATGCACATGCGAAGAGTCTTGTCCTTTTCCTCACAAACAATACCGGAGCTCCCCAGGGAGATACACTAGGGTGAATGTAGTTTTTGTCCAGCAGTTCCTGTAACTGCATCTTTAACTCAGTCAACTTGGGTGTACTCATTCTATAAGGTGCTCAGGATACCGAGGCTGCCCCTGGTACCAATTCGATTGTGAAATCTATATCTCTTTTAGGGGGCAATCTGGGAATTTCCTCTAGAAACACATCAGCAAATTCTTGTATCACAGGGATGTCATTTAATGCGGCTATTTTATCTTTCGAGTTAGCATAGACTACTTGGATAGCATAAATCTAACACCCTTTTCTAATACATTTTGCCAACTGAGAGGCAGTTATCGGCCGAATCTGCACAGGTCGCTTAATTCCCTGCATCTCCTGATGTATTCCCAGCTCATCCCTGTAATAGATAGTCTTTGTTTTACAGTTGACAAGGGACCAATGTTTTTCTAACCAATCCATACCGATTAGAATTTCGTATGAACCAAGGGGAAGCACATTTAAGTTTTCAATCACTGGCTGTCCAGCTATTTTTAAGGGGCAGTCAGTGACTTTTGCAAGCACTCATCTCTTGGCCTGTGTAGCCAGCGGTACTAGCCAAGGATTCTTGAATTTTACAGGTTGCAGTTTACAATGCTCTACAACCTTAGGACTAATATAACTTAATGTGGCTCCCAGGTCAATTAAAACAATTACAGTAAGGTCTAAAATTTTACCTTCGAATTCCACCATGGTCGGTTGGTACTTCGCTTGACGATCTTCCAGGGCAGCATTAATCCTTGGTATACTACGTCCCACGTAATGGGGTCCACCGCAACCCCAACACTGCACGGGAGGCCTTGTTGTCCCTTCACTGTCTAATTTACCAGGGGGCTCACTGGTTCTTGACTCATTGGTTGGCTTTGACCTAAGTGATTTTTTTTGGAAATTTTTGCTGTTCTATCCTTTTGCGAAGCCCTTATTACTTCCACCGCGACTCCCTTTATTACTTCCAGCCAATCTGCTCTTTCTCTTATCAACCCCTCTTTTTCCTGGAACCTCTCCTTCCTGTTTACTTTGCTGGTAACAAATTCTGGCTTTACGTATTACTTCGTCCATTGTCTTCGGATTGTCAAACTCAATCCTTTCCCTCATATATGAGGGTAAACTACTGACAAATCTCTGTACTTTAGCCTTTTCCTCTTTATTATAAGGTACATAATGAAGTAATGATGTAAAGCGAGTGATAAATTCATCCATGGTTTGCTGTCCCAGACGCAAGTCATGGAATTCTCTTGCTTTTTTGTCGTAGAACCATTCCGTCAGGTATCTTTCTTTAAAATATCTTTGAAATTTGTCCCAGGTAATATTCTGCTCACTTACTCCTCTCACAATCTTGACTTCCTCCCACCATAGAGTGGCTTTCCCTTGTAATTGGAAAATGTCTAATCGTGCCTTGAGGTTGTGATCGTATTCGTACAACTAGAAGTATTTGTTCATATTAATTAACCATGCCTCAGCTGCTTCCTCTTGTTCTCCGTCAAAGTGTGGCGGCTTGATCTTGCTGAACTCCCCTTGCAACTCGATCCGTTGCCTTTTTGATGTCTGCTGCTCAGAGGTATTATCAGATCGTTCCTCTCGTTCTTCATTCCTTCCTTCTGGCCCTTCTAGTTCTGTGTGGTGATTCTGTTCTTTCGACACTCTTTGCTACTCAGCACTGGGATTCGGCGGTTGCTGATTCTGTTTGTCTGATAGGCTCTTTAAAATTCTTTCCTGCTCCATGGTTATTCTGGCATTATCTTCTCGTAATCAAGCTATTTCATTTCTCAGTTCTTGTACCGTCTCTAATATTGCATGGTTCGTCTTGCGAACCTCCTCTCCAAGCTGTACCCATAATTTTGGGTTACTTCCAGGGCTTCTTGCTGGTCCCTGACCTGCTACAAACCTATGTGGTCCGCTACCTACCCTTCTCATGCTGGCTGTCCTCTTTTTTCTCCTGGTCTTGGCCTAGGAACATGAACAAAGAAAAGGATTAGCACAGCACAGTGTTTTGTTTAATTTTAGCTTTTGTTCGTGAGTAACTAGAAATGCAGAGATAATATATAGTGAATCTACTTCAGCCACTTATCTCCCAAAGGCCACAGTTTTGAAACCCTGGCTCTGATACCACTTGTCACGACCCCATATCAAAAAAAATATTACGGCTATATTTACCATCGTTTAAAGTTCCAAAGTTACAAGGTATCGGTTTTTGTGACTAGATGCGATTTACATTTTGTTTTAATGTGATTTAACTCCATCCATATCTATACGCGTAATCATTGTATTAATGGAGGCGGCAACCAGCCTTAATGTAGGCACGATGCGAACTTGATCTATGCCATTTGTCAACGTGAAAATTCGAGTTACAAGATCTGGGCCGTCAATATTTTGTTTGTTGTTGTTGATAGTTGGAAACTCTACGTTAACCCTACACTACCACTGTACATGGCATGTGCAGCGTTGTCCGTTCTCTGCAGCAACCTCGGGATCCCTCCTGGATCAATGGTGTTGGAGTTAGTTTGGCAATCCAATAGTTGTGGAGTATGTGGCCCTCGTACACATCGTTTGGTCTGGATCCAGGTCCTCATTCTACTGCCATTTTGATCTGCTGCGTGGGTGCTGCTCTCGCCCACTCCGGTTCTCTTGCTCGCTTTAGCCTTCTGCGGTGGTCATGGGAGGTGCTCAACCTGATCTACCCTGGTCTTTGTCTTCAGATTCTGTCACGGGTAAGTTTTGATTTCATGAATTGCCAATTCTCCTTGTGCGGTATGGTTGAGTTTTTTTCTTTCTTTTCTCATGCATGCAGGGTAATCCTGTGTTATTTATTTTCCTCCATATATTTTGAGGCTGCCGAGTTCCTAATTAAATTTTGGTGACCATTTTGCAGGCTCCCTCGGCCCAGACTTCGAGCTTGGCACCGACTTCGCCTCCGTTCTCCCAAGATTAGCTCCAATCCTGGCCGGGTATGAGGCTTTCTGCCTGGTTATGATTTCAAATGAGTACTATGTTAATTCTCTTGTGACATGCTTATCTCAGAGTTTTAGTGTTGTCTCCGCAATGGTATCTAAGATTTTGTGACAGAATTAAATTCAGGGTTTAGTGCTTGTCTACAATGTATTATCCGGGTTCTAGTGCACTTGCCGAACCCTGTTTTCATGTACCATGTCATATTTTTGGAAGGGATTTGAGCTTCGATGGTTTCCCTCTGAAACTATATGAGCCTCGCGGCCCTATATGTAATTTCTTAAATTGGAATACAGTTATCTACTTTCTGTAGCTTGTTTTCATTATATTTACTGGAATCGTATGTTGTTTACTCATGATATATGGAATGAACTGTGCACATTCTGTTTATTGAAATGCTCTTCCGTCTGGTTATGACTACTGTCAACTTGTTCTGGGCCCCAAAGGCATTTATCACATATTTGTTCACCCAACAAGGTTTTCTATTGCTATTACCGCTGAGTTTCAGGCATGTCAATGTTTATTCAGCATGAGTTTCGTGACTGTTGATACAGGGATCTCCTTAATCCATTATTGCATAGAGTTATTGGTTTTTTTTCCAAATATTACTCTACCCATATTATTCCTTTCAGTTGCAACCCTCCAGTTGTGCAGTTAATGTTTTAAGGTCCTACAGGTTAGTTTGGCTGATACGGGTTGGGCGTAAAGCCACGGTTCCCACTTCTCTTTTATTGATAACACAAAGTATAAAGTAGCCGTTCTTCTCATTTGGATGTTGGGCGGTAGCTACGTTTTTTTTTTTTTTTTTTTTATTATTATAATACACAACAACATGCATGTAGACACTAGGCAAACCTAGCTTTGGCAATAATAGCAGAGATTTTCCTTATTTACTACAACAGAGACAGTATATTACTAGGCATAACTTATCCAATGTTGAAACTGTTTCGGTAATGAGTTACATCCGTCGAGGATTACATACGAACACGATAATTGGAGGGTACTGAGCTATCCGTGGAATGTAAGTCCATTGTTCACTCATAGAACCGGATTGACCCACAACTCAGGACTCCCTTCCACCATTTATATGTTTTTCCATCCTTGACTACAACAGATTTTTAATTCTAGAGGAAAACCCTACACCTAAGGTTCTGGGTGCATGAACTGTCGTTTCCCTCCTACAGTCGGCAACTTTAAATAAGCACTGCACTGCTATGTCGAACTAATTTCCTGGGCCTTTTCTAGTACACGACCTTTCCTGATTTATGTATGAACATTTGTTTCCCCTCAATTGTACATTTGCTTGATTATGATAACCCTCACAGTGTTCTTGTTTATTTTTCTTTAAAAACAAAGAAAACTATCAGTTATCGTGATTTCCTGATAAGTGTCTATTTTATCCATGACTCAGCCTTTAATAATTAAACACAGCAATGCTACCATAAAATACAACTTACTACATCAATGTTTTAAATGCTTCTACACAGTTCATCCACTTACCTGAGTCACTATAGCTTGCTTAAACACTTAAGAAGCCGAGATTACCTCTGCTCCTCTGCTTCCAGCCTGCCACCCGTCCATGAAATTCGTCTTTCGGGACCAGAATCTCCCCCTTTGCTTTCTTGCAGGACCGCTGTCCGCAACAAGATATTTGCACTCAGTGCCTGGCTATCTCGTCATCACCAGACTTAGCCATCTCTTTTCTTTTCTTTTCTCTGTCTGTCCCAGCAGTACAGAAAAAAACTCTTTTTTTTTCGTCCCCCTTTTTTCTCTAGAAACCTTTCCAGTTAAGGAAACAGTTAGGGTTGGGAATCCGCAACTGTCTTGCCTCTAACTTCCCTTGAGAAGTTGCTAGCTTTTAAAGAAAACATTTCTTTAATTTTTTTTTTTTTAAGCCAATATTATTTAAATTCAAACAGATAGTAATGGCACAACAATTTGTCATTTACCATAGTGAAATCAAATATTTACATTTATCCGAAGGCATTACAAATTTATTAATAAAATATGAAAAAATATATGGTAAATTAAAAATTAATTTATTTAATTTTTCATAAATTAAATATAATTTATTAATAAATATTTATTTTGGGATCACCGAAGGAGAATGATTGGTTATTTATGCTTAATTTCATGTAAATTTCCAAGTGACATTATAAAAAAGATTATTGTTGAAAATAAATATGTTTATGAATAAAATTATATTGATCTTTACTTTATCTTACTGTGAAAATTAAATAATTCTTATTAAAAAAAATTAAAATATAATTATTTTTTAATTTAATTTTAAAAAATTTAATAAACATAAACCTAAGATGAAAAACTATGTGGGAAAACTAAATTATTTTCAAAAATACGCAAATTTAACGTAAGTTTAATAAAATCTTTAGCGATAGGATTCTATTAATATTTTCTCAATTATCACTTTTCAAAAACTTTAATGACGGAGAAAATTATCTCTTTCATATTCACTAAGCAAATCACGTAAATATTCACATAAAAAACATAATATCGTAGATAATCCGGATGATGCTACTCCAAGTCCACAAATTGTTTATACGGAAACTGGAAGTATAGAGTTTCACATGTGGACGGCAGCTTAGACCGCAGAATCGCTTGCCCTTGCGCACCAGGTCAAGAGTTTCGGATCCTGACGGCATCTTGGCCTCCAGATTCGCTTGACCCTGAGGCCAAACGAGGTCAACAGTTTCGGATTGTGACGGCACGTTGGTTTCCAGATTCGCTTGACCGTGATGGCAATTTCCAGACATTGTCCACAAACTTGTTCTCCACGTATGGATTTGATGTTCAAGGACTTCTAGACGTGCTGTCCTTGCTATAAATTGATGTGTCCATGCAACGCATAAAACACAGACCCAGTTCGGTCTTTTGTTAATTCTCCATGTCTTTTATGACGGGTTTTCAAAAGCCCCACGTCGTAGAGGTTCCATTCCCGGCGTTGGGTCACTCCATCCCCTTCCTTGCCCCATAGTCAGCTATGTCTTGACGTTGTAATAAATATACAGTTTGTTAATGTGCATTAAATGAGTGGGGTTATATTGTTGGATAATTAGCTTGCTAAAATTTAATGGTGGCTATATAGAGTCCTTGCTCATTTAATACCTATTAGCAAACTACGTAGAGTGTCAATGTGTATCTTTCTTATTCTCCCTCTATAACTCACCCCAAAAATACACACTCTCACTTCCTCTTCCTCTCACGCTCTCTCTTCTCTTTTTCTCTTTTCCTCTTCCCTTTCTCTCCCCCTCTCTCTCTTCTCTCTCTCTTCCCCGGCTCTCCTCTCTCCATCTCTCCCTTGTCCCTCCCCCTCTCTCTCTCTCCACCTTTAACTTTCTTTAACTTTCAATGTCTTTCTTCTTCCCACTCCAACTTCATCTCTATCTCTCCATTTCTCTTGAGCCCTCTCTCTCTTTCTTTCTCTCCCACCTCCCTTTGTCCCCCTCCCCCCATCTCTCTCTCTCTCTTTCTCCCCAACTTTGTCATTATCTCTCCCACTCTCATTGTCTCTCTCCAACTTTGTCGCTATCTCTCTCCCACTCTCATTGTCTCTCTCCCCTCCATCTATGTCTCTCTCTCTCTCTCTTTCCCTTCTTTCTCAATCTCTCTCATCTCCTCTTCTCTCTCTTCTCTCTTCTCCTTTGTCCCTCAGCGTTTCTCCATCTCTCCCTTGTCACTCCCTCTCTCTCTCCACCTCTATCTCTCTATGTCTTTGTTCTTTCCTCTCTCTTCCCTTGTGAGATATTAAACCCATATTTTGGATCAATCACGTCAAAGAAAATATAATAATGAAAAACTTAAGAAATGATGCACTATCTTTCATTAGTCACTTTGGATTCTTAGTTAAGATGGGCATATGTTGGGTCTTGTTCTTAATAATATTATTTATATTATATAAATTTTACATCTTTATACATAAAAATATTCTCAAATTTTTATTTGTATTTAAAATTTTGATCTTAATTTTTATGTGAATATTTTTTAGTAGACTTAGATGATAAAAAAGTTTGAGGGAAATCTCAAAAAATAATTATAATTTTTACCTTATATTAAATTATAAAAATGTTATAACATTAAATATTTATAAGATATTATAATTCCGATTATTATCCAACATACTTATCATTTGTATATATAAACAATTTGATGAATTGAAAAGTTTAATAGATTAATAAAAAATAATATTTCTTTTATATTCTTCGTTTTACCATGACTTTTACCTACACTAACAAACTTTCAGCGACTAATAGCCCAACATGGCTCATGAGTGCTTCAATTTCCTACTCACATGCAAACATTGTTAAAATTTAATTAACGCTTAGAGAATGTTTTTGTACTTAAGCACAAACCAGATTTATGAGCACTCTATTGGCATGTACTAAAAAAGTGTATAGTAAAATATACACAAACACAACAACTTACAATTTAATTCAAAAATCTTAAAAAATATAGCTAGATTAAAATAAAAAATTCTCTGCATGATGAAACCAATAAATAACAATATGAATCATAAAAAATATAGATTTTTGTTTTCTAATATTTTAATTAATTGAAAAAAATATATATTTGTATAATACTTTTCAATAAATTAATAAATAAACACATTCCAATTTATATATATATGCTATTTAACTATACAAGATTATATTTATTATTTATTAATTTTTAAAAATTAGGAATAATCAAATATATTTAATAATATACCTATTAACTAACTTCAATTATTTATATCCAGCCCATCAAACTATCAAGAACATGAATATTAATTAACTCAAGTAATCATCAATACCACATTTGCACTGTCTTCAAAACATAGATGACTAGGCTCACTAATAGGGTGTTGACCGACATTAAAAAAGTTATAACCAAACTTTATCCGTACGGTCCAACTTTATCCGAACGTCCCACAACAACATCATTTATCAGTCGTTAGTGGAGTGCAAAAATAAAAAGAGTTTTTTTTTACATTCCAATGTTGATTGAAATTTAAAGGAAAATACAGATGTGCTACTAATCTGATTTTAAAATCACATTAAATTTAAAATAAAATTTAAATTAAAATATGAAAATTTATAAATTATAAAATATTTAAAATAAATAATTCTTCTTTTACATAGTCCAAATCCCAGATTTTGTAATGTTTTAGTTAAAGCGAAACATTTCATTTATGGTGAATAAATGTGAACCGGATGACTACTCAAAACTGTGTCCACAACAAGCATATGAAAATGGAAATTGTGACGTCCATTTTGATTCTTTGATGGGTTTAAGGTTGTTTTTGTTTCGGCAATAAGGTAAATTGGCACATAATTAGTTTGGATAATATTTTTTTTTGATGATGATTACATTATATTTTATTTAAATTTAAGGTAATTCGAAGTTAAAATTTTAATTATAATTTAGTTAGCATAGAATCATAACTAGGTAATAAATAGAACTTGGTATATTGTGTCAGATAAGTCATGTTTAATTGTAGACAAAATAAAATAAATTAAAATATTATCAAACAAGAGCAAGTCATGTTATGTCACCGCTTATTTATATACATGAAATATGTGCATATAGTTTTTAGTTTATTCAATTAAAATGATATGCATGAAGATGAAAGCATTATAATAGAACTCTTTAACACATCAGAGATAGGTTAAGGCCACACTCACAAGTTACACGACTTTCTTTCACCTATCCCTTTGATGTCAAATCTAGAAGACAAATTGAAAAACCATTAATCTCCTAAAGAAAAATAGATAACTAAATCTAATAAGAAATTAATTACAATATATGGAAAATTTATACTAACTAATTCCTAAAATAAAGATAAGATAAACCTAAGTATTTTGAAACTAATTCCAAAAAATTCAATTTTAATTTCTGATTTCAAAATATTCAATTTTAATCTCTAAGTGTAATTTTATAGATTATTCTTAATCCAAAAAAAACTTTAGCTTGATAATATCATTTTTTTTAATTAAACCTATTTTTATTGGTATTTATTTACAAGTGTAGTCTTACTTACACACTAAATGACCTTAAACTTGATTTTAAATTGTTTAATTTATAAAATTCTAGTGCCCTAAGGGTTTTCCGGAGTACTGAATCCATTTATGTATTCAAAAATGCATTTTAAACAACAAAAATTCACATTCTTTTTTTTTAATTGTTTTAGCATATTCACTGAAAAAGTAGATTTCCTCTATAAGTTAGACTACACCTTTATTTACATGGGATGGAAAAACAATTTTTTGCAAAGATGACTTTTACCTAGCTTTTTCCAAAATAACATTTGTGTCTTTGGTTTTTTAATATAAACAAATAATATATTCTATAGATTCTATGGATTCTATAATAAATTATTAATATAGAGTCTAGAAGATTAAACGACTAAAATTCTAAAAAATTTTTTAATATTAAACCAATAATCTTTTTCCAAATTTTAAAAATTTTTAATAATTTACCAACAAGGTAACATAGCTAGTGTTCCTTACTGCTTAGATTAATTATTGAACTTTAAAAAATATGAACCAGGTCCCACATTTGAACAAGGGCTATAGTGTCGTTACTCTCTTTTAGTGTAAATATGGTTAAATTAGAGTACAAAATAATAAAGACATATAACTTTATATTAATAAAAATTACAATTGAAATAGCAAGATAATTGATGATTGCATTATCTGTGGCCAGACAAAAATAATGGTTAAATTAGAGTAAAAAATAATAAAGACATATAACTTTATATTAATAAAAGTTACAATTGAAATAGCAAGATAATTGATGATTGCATTATCTGTGGCCAGACAAAAATAATAATAGTTCTATTTGTGGATGATTTTTTTATTTTATAAATGCTAATACCATATTTGTTCATTTTAATCTATTATTTGTATATTTTTATGGAAAAACTATATTTTTAGACAAACCCCATCTATGCATGTAAATTGAAGATTATGCAAAGATGTAGAGGAACTTTTAGAACAATCAGGCTAGGCCATGGTTCTTGAATGCTTTGTAAATAAAATCAATGAAACATACATTAAAGGCGTACAAATCCAAAAAAAACATAATATACATATAACATTAAAATAAATTTAAATAAAAATAAACTTAATTATATTATTTCAAAACATTATTTTCCAAATTTAGTTAATAAACGTGTGTGACTGTTCAACGAAATCGTGAATATTTAATTATTTACAAAAAATCTATTTTGTACACATTTTTGTAATATCAAACATTAAAAAACTAAATTTCAAAAATTATAAAATTATATAAATAAAATATATTTTACATAAAATTATATATTATAATGTAATAATATTATAAAAAACAACAATAATTATTATAAATTAGAGTAACATCCATGGTTTTATATATATATATATAATTATATATTATATATTTATTTATTTATTTATTTATATTGATACTATTAACGTTTATCAATTTTAAATTAATATGAATTTGTACTAAAAATAATTAAATATACTCATTTAAACCATGTTTCACTTTTCTAAAGAAATTTGATTACGGTGGAACAACTTTAAAATAATATGAATTTGTTCAAAAAATACTTAATATACTCATCTAAACCATTTTTCACTTTTCCAAAAAAATGTTTGTTTATTATATTTTCCGACATGGTTATACATTGTATGCATCTTATGTTTGACGAATATCACATTCTTTTACTTTTATTGTCACATATATATTTTCTAATGAGTCAAAATCATAATCCTCCCTCACTGATCGAAATGGTGGAAGATCTCGGTGGTTTTGCTCATTTTTTATTCTATTTAATTTGGTCGAGGCTATGCGTGAAATTCGGACAGATAGGTTATTAGTCGTAATTATGTGGTTCAATTAAGATTAACCAAAGTCAGAAGGGTCAAATATACTCATCAAGTTTAGTTTTGTTTTGTTAGTAAATATAATTAAATTTTAAAATTAGATAAACATATTCTATTATAGAAAAGTATGATGAACGTGCTGAAATATACCATTGCAAGCCCAGGTCAACTATAATCAATCATAATCATCTCTAAATATTATTAATATTAATATAAATTATTATATAACATTAATATTAATCATTTAAAAAATCGGATGCGGGTGGCAATCAAGGTAATTAATGATGATTAGACTGGTAGGCGGCGAGAGAACGAACCACATGGCCATCGGTGTTCCCATCCCAAACCAATCTGAGCCGAATTCATGGTCGTCGGCAAGTAGCATTTAATGAATGCTTGGGCCGAGAACTGGCCATTATGTGCCTAAAAATGGACTCCCCTCGCCATACTGTTTTCCCTCCTCCCCTAGTCCATTGCAATTGCCCGCCCCATGTTGCTGAACCCTGTTCTCGCACTGTCACCGGGAGACATTGCTGGTTAGTGAGATGTGTTGATCTTGGCAATGGGTATCACTATTCTCATTCCAGACTTTGCAATTTAATCTCCGCCCCGCCGTCCCTTGTTCCTCCTCTGCTCAATTCCTCTGCCAATTCTCCCACTGAAAACTTGGCTACGCATTCCGTCATGTTTTGTCATCGCATGAGGAGCCGCAGAGGTGGTACTCGTGGTGGTTGTGCCCACCCTCAGGCGACGCCGAGTCCTAAACCCACTGCCCCCTCTCCTCCCCCTAAACTTCCTTACCCCCATAGCTCTGTTTTGCGCAGGTATCCTAATACCCGCAGCGGACGGGGACGTGCACAATCTCTAGGTGGAGGCCGAAGCGATGTTGCGGTTCACACTGCCATCTTCCATTTGCCCCCTCACCCTACTCCCCACTCAACCCAGTTTAGATTCCGTAGCAACCTAAACAGACCGGTGATTACTGCCACCATCACCATCGTTTTCACTGAAGAAAATGAGCAGCAAGCCGACCCGGTGGGAGGTACCGAAGCGCTGCTAGATGAGGCTCGCAGACACAGGAATGGCTGAGATACTGGAAAGCATCTGCGGGATGAGGGAATGGAAGCTCTGCATGGCAGGGCCATGGGTGGTGGATTGCATGCAGCGGGAGGAAGTTCTAGAGCCACGCGACCACTAGGGGGCGGCATAACTGATGCGTTGGCTCCGCATGCCACTTCTGGCAACTCTGGTGGCATCCAACAGGCGTGTGGGCCACACAATGACGCATTGGAGGAGGAAGATGATTAGGATCAGTGTGCGTGTCCAGTGGAAGAGATACCCATCCCTGACGAGTTCAAATGATGATGCGTGACAGCCAAGTGTCGCCAGCTGAGGTCTCCTTTGCTAACTGGTCTTTTTCTGTTATGTTTGTTTTGCTGGAGATTTTCTGGGTTTATGTTTATCCCGTTGGAACTTTTCTCGTTTTATTTTTTCCTGTCTTAAAAACTGATATCCCACATCTGGGTATTTTTTACCTTTACGGATTGGTTTCCCTGATGATGGGGCAGTCAAGGTATTCTCTGATAAACAATGTTCAGCACTGCTGAGGCCTGAGCCTCATTGTACTCATATTTTATTACATATTAATAGATTAACTTTACTTACAAAAAAAAATATTAATCATTTAAAACATTAATATTGATATATATATCATCATCAATAATAATAATAATTATTATTATTATAATTACATTCAAAATTAATATCATTAAATAATATCGTTAATATATTTGTCTGGAAAAATAGTATTATTATCATAATAAATTTTTAAATTGGTTAGCGTTTAATGTTATTAAACCTAATAACTGAATATTGTTAATACATTTAAATTATAATATAAATATAAATGAAATTCAGCCCCAAGGGTTAGCTGAGTTGGTCAAAAATTGTGCCTCGCTATCGGGAAGTCACAGGGTTGAATCTACCCGAAGCCCTTGGGGTCAGGTCTTGTAGTAGGCCGAGGGGCGATTTAGCCTAGTTATCGCCCAGATTTTTCCGTTGACGTATCAATCACTCACTGACCAGGGTGCTCGTGAACCACATGGAAAACCTTGGTCAACCATGGTCACGATCTTGTGGTCATCTTTGGTCAGCCATAGTCATAACCATGGTCATCCTTGGTCAACCAAAGCAAACCTGGAACATTCCAAGCTCTAGCTTGATTGAATATGATCAACCATGGTTGGATATGGTGATTCATCGTCAAGTATGGTTAATCAATATCAAACATGAACAACCATGTTTGACCATGATCAACCATAGTCAACCATGTGACAAGCAACATTGTAGTGTGACAAGAAAGGTTGTCGTGTGACAAGCATCAAGCAACATGATAATCATTCTTACAATGATACATTACATTGCAATTTATTCAATACCATATTGCGACATTAAATAAATTATGGTTTAATATTTTCATTTATAATATTTAGTTTGGGATTTAGGGTTTATAATCTTAAGGTTTGTAATCATACAATTTATAATATTAATCCGAGGGTTTATAATCTCTTATAATATTAAACGGTTGTGTTTGTTAGTTCCATGAGTTTATAATATTAATAATCCCTTTGGTTTATTAATCCCTTGAGTTTAAAATAATAATTCTTAGGGTTTACTAATTCAACCATGTTTATTTTAGTATTTTTAATATTTATGTTAGGGTTTTTATACCTTGGGTTTATAATATTAGTCTCTTGGGTTTAATATTATTCCTTTAGAGGTTCATTATGGATGTATTTTTTTTATTAATATTCAAATAGTTTCTTTAAATTTTATGCTTTTATTTATTTATTTATTTACAATTAATTTTGTTTTATTTTTAACATTTTTTGGGTGTTTTTTTATAATTTTTTTTTTTTATTTTTGTATTTTAGTTTTGTTTTGTTGTTGTGTTGTTGTTGTTTTGTTTGTTGTTTGTTTTTTTTGTTTTTTTTTTGTTTTTGTTTTTTTGTTTTTTCCCAACATGAAAATCACAAACATTTAAAAAAAATATTCACACTTTATACATTAGAAAATTTGAAGTGTAAAAAAATAAGTTCTTTAAACAAAAAGGGTTGATGCTGCATCAACTCTTTTCAAAATCAAGATGAAAAGCAACTAACATTTAAAAAAGGTGTTCATACTTGCTTACATAAAAAAATAAAAAAATAAATAATAATAATAATAATAATAATAATAATAATAATAATAAATAATTAATTAAATTAAATTAAAAATTAAAGTGTCAAAAATTACTTCTTTAAAAAAATGTGTTGATGTTGCATCAACACTTTTCAAAATCAAGATGAAAATTACTAATGTTTTTAAAAAAATGTTCATACTTGATACATAAGAAAATTTAAAGTGCTAAAAATATGCTTAAAAAAAGTGTATTCTCACATCACCATTTTCGAAATCGGGTGATTTTTTGTACCTCAAAAAAATGGGTACTAGTTCATTTTCTCGTTTGATTGGTAATTATGTTTTCCTCCTTTGACTCAGTCGCAACAGCAGCATATTTCAGAGCTAAGTGTTGGCAATGCCCGCATCACGACGCATAAAATCCGTAACAGTTTTTGCTTGATGTTGCTCTCCTTCAACACTAAGACGTCTTTCTCATGGACTCAATCAAACTGAATTTGTTTCAACAATTTGCAGGATCTCAACGCAGTAAGTAAAAACCGTTTTTTTCACATAACCTGGAAAATAACGCTGCAAAGAACCTTGAAAATCTCCCAATTGGTTATGAATTTTGAGGAAAACTCACATGGAAAACATAATTCACCCCGTTTTGGGAAAAACACGGGTTTTATTTATCTGATATTCGCTTTCATTGGGTCACAAAACGCGTTTTAAAAATGACGTTTTAAAGCTCTTACCCATTCTAGCAAATGCTCAGGTATTTCTTCTAGAACGACTGTTAGACTTGGAGATTTGGCATGAAATGAATACTCCTTAGTAGATGACAAAGGTGGCCCCCTAAATTTGTTCCTTCCTAAACGATCTATCAATAGGATGCCAACAATTGTGCTCAATGCATTCACACCGGCAACAACTAATGACAACAATAAAGTTATCCTATGAGAGGAAAATCCTGCCAGCTCCATGATAAATGGACTCAATAATAAGACAAAAATATTCAATAACCAAGGGCTTCCTTTTAGGTCGAGGTTCATATTAAGGGATATGATTGATCTTAGAAATAATGGATGGCAACAAAGGAGGAAAGTTGAGGGCTCCAAAAGAATAGAGTCAGTGCATCGGAATGTTGTGCAAGAATTACATGGACAGGAGCCCACTCTCAAGGGACCAATATGGATCATTTGGGTTAGAGACTTATGATACCTAGATTGTGGATATTTAAAAATCAGTCTATGCCAAGCCCTTCAACACAATTTTTTTTTATGATGGATGTGGAATCAAATTAGGCTTGCCTAAAAAAAAGGAATGGATATGAAACAATTTGAAGCAAGATATATATATAATGATGATTTATTTATTTATTTTTATTTTTTTTTAATTTGGATTTTGATTTTTAAGCTAATGCATTTGATTTTCTTTACAGGTCGCACAAGAATCTTATTCACTTTATCAATTCTTTTGGGAATGAAAAACAGAGAAGAGAATTGATTTCAAAATTTTCATTTTCCTTATTCAAAATGTTGACCATTTTTTTTTTTTTATTGAAATTATTTTTGTGAGGTTAATAAAAAAATGCGAGAAAATAAATAAAAATCTAAAGATTTTAAAGTCTAAAAACTTAAAAAAATGCAATCAAGAACTTATAAAAAAAATGTAATCAAGCTTGATTTTATTTCCCTATTTTATCTTACTTGAAAGAAATTTTTTTATTGTTATTTTTAAGTATATGAATGTTTCCAATAGAGCCATTTACAGATTAAACTTTCTAAAATGCTCATATCCAAATTTGCGAAATGTCCCTGATTGTGTATGAGGACATGGGAAATCATTTTGACCTTTAGATTTGCCACAAAGATCTCTTGAAGAACAGATGAATGTCGTGGCACAATCATGGTTCGATCCATTCCTCGATGTAGTTCTTGTGCTCCAAAGAATATTTGATCTTCATTCTACATCCTTTGTCCATAAATGGTTAATATTGATTTTTTGTTTTTATATTTCTTTTTATAAAAATGATATGCAGCTAAATGATTCATGCATCTACATGCTTTAATCATGCATCTAGAAAAAAAACTTATATATATATGCACTCTAGACTGAAAGCTAGTTCTTGTGCACACTTCCCCGGCAACGACGCCAAAATGTTGAGGCAAATTAATTACTTATCATTTAATTGTAAACCTGAGGGTTTCGTAATACTTGTGAAGCGTGTGTGCACTGTATCTACTAGAAATTAACTTTCAATTTAGATCAATCTAACTATGAAACCAACTAACGAAAAACCAAATTCACCTACTCTAATTCAACAATCAATTCAAAAGAAATTATAGTACAATGCACGGAATTGAAATCATAATCTATCACACTTGCAAGAATTGAAATGAAATCTACTCTAAGGGATCATGTGTGCATTATCAAATCAAGATCCTATGAAATGAATAATCAAAACCACATGACATGAAATGAAAGCAAAAAATAATTATTCTTAACCTATAGATATGAAAGAAAATAAAAACAATCACTCTTAATCTCTAGATATGAAAGCAAATAAAAACAACTGCTCTTAACCTCTAGATATGAAAGCAAATAAAAACAATCACTCTTAACCTCTCACACAGGAAAAGATATAAAAGAAAATAAAAACAGTCACTCTTAACTTCTCACACAGGAAAAGATATGAAATAAATAAATCTTAATTTATGAAAGCAATAAATCTTAAGCTATGAAAAACAATAAATCTCACACATTGTAGGTGGCAAATCCAAAAGGTGAGAGATGGCAAGTTAAGAGGCTCCCAATGCAAGCATTACCAATCAAGGTGAACATCACTCATGAGCATGGTGCTAAATCTAAATTCCATTCAAAACATGAGTAATCCTAACTTTCCACCTGAGTATCTCCAACTTTACACATGCCTTTGAAAGGAGAAGGCTCTTTTTTATACAAAAACATAAGAAGCTACCTCATTAATGGAGGTCCATTATTCTCTCCCTAGATTCCTAGAAAATCTCATAGAGTTACAACTCAAATAGGTAATGATGAGACACATATCATTTTTGACCTTTATCCAAATATTCTTCCATATCTTGAAGGGAGTTCGAATTTGAGCATTGGAGGCCACATAAGGGTGCCTTGGAAGCTTCCAAATGACCTACACATGTCATGAAACTCAAACCATTTTTAAGTATTAGCAAGTATATGTCATTTTTCTAAGTTTTAACCATAAATTCACTTAAAATACTACAAATCATTAGCTTTTGGAAAACACAAAGGTAACCCATATAATTATAAAAATGGAGGGTAATGAAAGGTTATATGGTCATGGAGTTGTGACATGTGAGTGAAATGGTAGCGATGAAGGTGAAAGTGGATGATATTTTGAACACATTTTGGAGGCTTTACAATAATACATCATGGCTTCCACATTATTGTGTGATGAGACTTGACATGTTACTATCTTTGATGACTGGGACTAATAGTGACTAACCACATGGACTTTCTCCAGTGGTGACACATCTTCCACTTATGTCTTCATTTCTTCAAGAAACTTCAATCATTGATGTCCTCACCCTCTAAAGGATATTTTATGTAATGGAGTCTTTGGGGTGTTTGATCATCAAGGTTCAAGTGTGCTCTTCATTCTTCATGCAACTTCCTTTATTTGTTCTCTTTTCTCGATCCTTCTCGTGCGTTCTTGCAAAGGTGTTTCTAGAATACCTGTGTCTGCAATCACTCATGACAAGTAATGATCAACCTGAGAATATCCTATTCTACCATGTTTTATGCATATTTTTTGTTCATTCCTTTTCAGTGCACTCCCGAGGGAAAAAACGGGCTTTTGGGCTCATGGGTGCACATTGAAAGGCTGAAGGGTTGACGGGAAAAGATTTTGTGCCTTTGGCATGCACTCATGCACTAAAAAGGGGCATACAATCAAGGCAGGGCGAATGGTGAAGTTTGAAGGACGAAGGGGAAGGCTTCAGGGTTCCCAAGTGATCTATTGTTGAATGTTTGTTTTGTTGTGCTAATTTCAACTTCGGAATTAAAAACAATTGCTCATCATTTGCTTTATGTGCATAGGTTTCCTTTATGGTTTTTGTGAATGTAACAGGTAAATTTGTCAAGTTTTATGTCAAATTCATGAGAAAAATAACATGTAAATAAAGTGTTGAACAACAACAAACAAATATACAGTAAACCATCAAAATGAACACTTAACACAAAGTTTTGATGGAGTTCACCCCTCCTGCACTAGATCTCCTTGGTCTAGCTTCCATGGCATAGGTCTTTGTATTAGCTCAAAATGGAAAAAAATTGTTGTTTACAATGCTCTTTTTCTCCTAAAACCTGCTTAAATGTGTTTAGAACATCAAAATAATCTAGGAATGACTTTTTCTGAGCCCAAATTTGTTAGGAAACCAACTCACAAAAAGATAGAAAATATAGCTCAACGCCTTAGAAATAAGCCTCTTCGAGGGGGGAACCTCCTTTACATTACACAAATGAACAATTCTTGGATGATACAAATGGACAAGGACCTCCTTTCTATATATAGGAGTCTAAGGGGTTATAATATAATCAGAGCCGACATAACAATAATAATGTAAGGGCACAATAATAACAATAGTGGGCTTCTGTGGGGCACAATAATAACAATATCGGGACTACATGGATACAACAATATAATAATGGGGTTGTACTAATAACAATAAGGAGTTACACTAGTAGTATAGGGGCCTAACATGCCCCTCTCCTTAAAAAAGTGTTGCCCTCAACGCTTGAGCAGTTCTTGATGCTCTTATATAAAATTCTTATCCTCCCATGTGGAATCTTCAATATGTAAATTCTTCCACTTGATGAGATACTCTAAAATTGATCGATTTCATAGTTGTCAGGTTCTTGTTTCTGTGACTGCTCCAGGCTCCAATATGATTTTTCCTTCCTCGACAAGTTCTGGCAATATTGTTTGAAATGGGATTTTCTACAACTTTTGAATGAGTGGCCACACTTCTTCGTCCTTCTTCCATTCATACCTTGTTTCGTTTATCTAATCTAGTTGGATAATAGAAATGGCGCACAACAATGCTTCCAAATCCTCATCATTTCTTGAGAGTGCATCTACCACAACATTTTGCTTCCCTTTTTTGTAGATGATTTCAAAGTCATAACCCAACATCTTTGTGACCCATTTGTTTTTCTCTTCAAAGGATAATCTTTGTTCTAAAAAGTATTTAATGCTATCATGATCCGTTTTTACCTTGAGGTGTCTTCCCATTAGGTAAGGTCACCATTTCTCAAGTGCGTGTAGTATTGCCAACATTTCCTTCTCATAAATAGCTTTCTTGAGGGACATTTGTTTGTATGTATGTAACCATAAAAATACCCAATCACCTACATCAAAACTTCTTTCATTGCAATGTTGATATGCATGTTGTTTCATTTGATTCTACACCAAAGTGGCGTTATCCTTTAAAAGTTGTAGAACTTGTTGTTTATGCTCGATGTGATCTTTCACTACTTGGATCTTTTTCTTCTTGATATGTCTGTCCTTCTATCTTGAGAGTTTTAGGAGTGGTAATTTCTTCCAGTGCATTACAAGATATGGTCAGATTTATTTCTTGATGCTCTATGTGATCTTTCACTTCTTGAACATTTATCTTCTTGATATGTCCTTCTATCTTGATAGTTTGAAGAGTGGTAATTCTGGCCATTGCATTACAAGATATGGTCAGATTCATTTCTTCTTTCTTGATGTGGTCTTTCACTTCTTGAACCTTTTTTTCTTGATATGTCCTTCTATCTTAAGAGTTTGAGGAGTAGTAATTCTTTCTAATTCATTACAAGATATGGTTGGATCCATTTCTTCTTTCTCTGGGTTGGTTATTGGTGTATATTTTCTTCTTTTGACATTTCTTGATCCTTTTCTTCCTCCTCTTCACAATTGATGTAAAATAATTTCTTCTGAGCACACTTATGACATTTAATGTATTTGTTATCACAATTGTAACAAAGCTCTTTTCCTCTTTTTTCTTCCAATTGTTGTGGTGTAACCCTTGTAGGTTGTGGAAGGTTAGGAGAAACAACACTTCCATCTTTATAGTTGTGAGGGGTAGACTTCCTTTTTGCCCTAATTTTGCTTTCCACTTTGTAACAAAGCCCTTTTGCTCTTTTTTCTTCCAATTGTTGTGGTGTTTCTCTTTGTATCCGCATAATGTGCTATAATTTCCTCTGTGAAAACTAACCACGTAACAAGTGGTTCACGAGAAAACAACCCTTTATACCATAAAAAATGATCTTTTTCTAAATATGAAGATGCAATACATACCTTTTGTAATAGTCATACACCATGTAGATCAAAATATTTATCCACCTGTACTATCCAATTTACCGGAACCTTGCCATCCAACTTCCTCATCTCGATTTTTCTTGATTTTAGGAGCTCGATCTTGAAACGACTGTAACTTTGTAATTTCAGATCTCCAAGTTCTGAAATTTCTTCCTACATTATCTCTTTGGGTTCTCTTTCTAACCCCATAAGTTTGATCAGAATTTGATTATCTAAGAAAGAGTTATGCCAAATCTCCCCCGGTGACTTGATTATAGACTAATTCAGTAGAGCGAACTTGTATGACGTTCCACGTCTCATTGTTTCGACCTTATTACCTGAAACTAATATACAACAAACTACAGGAATTTCTCTTTCTGAAAATTCTTACGAAATTTCAATCTGATGCTCAGAACAAAGGTTATGACGATTTTCCCTTGGTCACCTATTTGGAATGTAATTCGAGAGTCTGCAAAATCTCTAACTTCCTCAGATCATATCTACGAAAATATAGCGAGACAAGATCTGAAATTTAGACTTGAACTTCAAATTGATTTCTTCTCAAATGGTTTTTTTTTTTTTTTTTTTTTTTTTTTTTTTTTTTCGCTTCTGAAATATCGTAGAAAAAAGTTACATCAAAAATGCCACGATGACTTGTTTTAGATGAAATTCTGGAGTTTGCAAAAACCCTAACTTCCTCAGATCATATATCCGAAAATATAGAGAGACAAGATCTGAAATTCGGACCTGAGGTTTAGCACAATTTCGTCTCAAATGGGTTTTTTTTTAGCTCCTAAAATGTCACAGAAAAAATTATAGCGAAAAATTCTGGGATGACTTGTTTGGAGCAGCGTAACCCTAGAATCCAAAGCTCTGATACCAAATGTTAAGAAACCAGCTCACAAAAAGATAGAAAAGATAGATCAATGCCTTAGAAATAAGCCTCTTCGAGGGGGCAACCTCCTGTACATTACACAAATGGACAATTCTTGGATGATACAAATGACAAGCCCTCCTTTCTATATATAAGAGTCTAAGGGGTCATAATATAATCAGAGCCAACATAACAATAATAATGTAAGGGCACAATAATAACAATAGTGGGCTTCTATGGGGCACAATAATAACAATATGGGGATTACATGGGTTCAACAATATAATAAGATGGTTTTACTAATAACAATAAGGGGATACACTAGTAGTATCGGGGCCTAACAAAATTGGTCAAAAATTGCAAAAGTTATGGCCTCTTTAGTTCCCCCTAGGAAAACTCCACTAAAACTTGAGAAATTCTAGTTAATCCCAACAAATTTGGAGGAAGGTTGAATTTATTGAACCCTCCAAATGATCCGCCAAGTTAACTGCACCATTAATTAAAGATAAACATGTATTAATTAGCATAAATCGCGCGGTTAGAGCTAATAGTTGGCCTCCGGTTTCATGGTGTGGTCACATGTGGAGGGGGTTGGCTCTCTCCTCCCCTAACCGCTACAGTTTAACATAACAAATACAAATTATAACCATTGTATGTTAAGAACTAATGGTGTAGTATAACGGTAAGATGTTGGATTTGTGCAGGCGAGGTCGTGTGTTCGACTCCGCCGACCTCCCCATAAAATTTTTCCATTGCAAGATGATTTTTCCATGCCTTTGGGGAGGGACACGTGGTGGCCTCCGGGCTTGCCACATGTCTCCTTCTCATTGGTCCTCCTCCAACCAATAAGAAAACATCATTTCACTAAACTGTAGACCAACCAAAATCTGCCTCTTGGTGTGACCTCACTAGTCGTTGATGAAACGTTTGACCTACATATTCACCTACCACGTCAGTAGTAAAGACTACTAAATGTGCAGTGACTGTACTTTTTTTTTTCAAAATTCCTTTGTTTGGAAAAGCAGACAGAACATGATATCTTTCTCATACGAGCTCCATTTTGAGTGAATGGAGTTTTGTTAGGATCGTATAATCGAGTCGAACGTGGTCATTTAGGTTCTGAGTGATTCTGAGCACTTTGATTTTTGAGCTAAATACTGATCACCTGATCAACAAGTGCGTTGTGTGCTCAAGGGAGAGAAAGAGGGTGCAAGGCGCACTCCTAAAGGCTGAAGGAAGAGGCTTAATGCCTTCATAGTGTGTTCACGTGCTCAACAAACCAAGGAGGGTGTATTACTTCGGGTCGAAGGAGTGTTCTCAAGGAGGGTGCATTTCTTTGGGTCGAAGGAGTGTACTCAAGGAGGGCACATTCCTTTGGTTTGAAGGAGGGTGCATTCCTTCAAGTAGAAGGAGTGTGCTCAAAGGAAACAAATGAGGGTGCACAACAAAAGTCTAAAGGTTGAAGGATTAATCTTTGTGCCTTCGAAGTGCGCTCATGTGCTCAAGAAGCCAAAGAGGGCGCATGGCACAAGTTCGAAGGATAAAATATGGAGCTTCGTGCCTTCGAAGTGCACTCATGTGCTCAAAGGGTCAAGAGGGTACATGATGTATTGTGGAAGCTTAAAGGGTGGAGCTTAAGGCCTTCGGGGTGTGCTCATGCACTCAAGGAGGTCACATTCCTTTGATTCGAAGGAGTGATCCCAAGGAGGGCACATTCCTTCGAGTCGGAGGAGTTCTCCCAAGGAGGGAGCATTCCTTGAGGAAGGCTTGGTTTTTGGAGGGCACAATTCGAAATAAGGATGGGGACAGATGGATTAATAAGTGTGCTTTGCGCTCTTGGAGGGCGCATGGCGCATTTGTGAACAACGAAGGATCTCCCATCAAGGCTTCAAAGTGTGCTCATGTTCTCTTATCCTTAATGAGCATGTTTCATAATTGAAATTTGTCTAAGTCTGGGTGATAAGTCAAGGGGTGAACAAGATGAGTTTAAAAGTAAAACCATGTGCAACTCATACCAACTAATCGAGAAAACTTAGACAAGTTTGAACAATGATGAATATACATCAAAATGCCACTTTGTACTCTTTCCCCAAGTACCACGAGTGAAGTGTCTGTGACTTCTACCCAAAAGTTTCGTTTTACAACAACACAAATGTTATGATCATGAAATGCACCTAACGATGTTTTAATCAATTCAACGACACTTGAGATCATTCAAGGATACTTGAAATTCATAGAATAACATGAGAAGACAATTGATGACCAAGGAAACACTAGATACAATAGTGATAATAGGCTCTAAAATTCGCATGTAGTGAAATTTTGGAGGGTGTTTAGTAGTGACAAAACCACCCTAATGGAATTAACGTGAACATATAATGAAATGACCTACCATGCAAGCCCCAACACCTATTTATGGACCATAGCCACACCATAACAAATAGTAAACACTTGTGCAATGGGCTCACCTTATGAAGAGGCCCGTCTATCACCCTCGTTTGCACCCCATCAATGTGTGAGCTGCTCAATATCAATCATCTCTCTTTTTCATGATTATATATTTCCTCTCTCTAATACTATCTAACATATTCATAATTACTTTAATGCATTTTTAGTGTTATGCACTTACCTGTTCAAGCTCATGTTTTTTTTGGTTTTAGTTTTTGGATCTAATATGATTAATATTTCAGCACATTGGAAGTCATGTCAATCACCTGCGATAATTTATGGTATCTAGTAAATAATAAAAACAAAATCTACGATTAAAATTTGAATGTAAATGTCTCAACAATCCACTATCTTTCACATTTTGGTTAAATTCATCATAAATATAATGCATAGATTTTTTTATTTTATTTTTATAGTTTTTATTTTCACATAAAGCTATATAATAATCATGTTTGAGATCAAATATCCTATTAAGCTTCGAGAAAATTTCTAGTTTATATGTTATGGGTTAAGTTTAGATACAAACTTGTAAAATGTGAGCTTTCTCAATATCACATAACTTAAAATTGAGCTTACAATAATAAGACTTATATTTTATAATTTCAATATTAGAATAATAGTTTTGAAGCTTGTTAGTGTTCCTAAGAAAATTTAGGAGAATGTAACATAATTTTTATTATCATCAAAATTATGCATGACATATTATGCTCTAACATACCACTCCTTCATGCATTTTCACTTGGTTTGAGAGATCATATAAACATAGTTAATATCCTCAACAAAATTAATATACTTCGATGATTTTTGTCATGGTTTATTTTAATTTTGTGCTTCTATTCATCTTGGGAAGCTCCAACTCATAATTATTTTAGGCAATGGATGCAATGACACTAAATTGTCATGTTCATATAGGTTTATAAAACAAACATGGTCTTTTCACTACTTTTATAGTATTCATCACCTTTCAGTAGAAGCCCCAAGATTTGCATTATTTTCTTATTGAGCTGAGAAGCTCATTCTACAAATCAATATTGGGGGGATGTGTAATTTTGTTAGTGCTCAATGTGGATTTGACATGTGTCCCTCTTAAAATAAAAATAAAATATTCTCTAAATAGAAAAGAAAGGTTCGTTGTTGCTAATATTTTTATGGAAGACTTTGAATCCAAGGCTTTGGCCTCAACCCGTCTCCTGCCCAAGCTTTGGAAGAGATTTTTGGATGACACTGGTGTCATCTTGTCTCATGGCCAAGAAGAGTTTGATATTTTCTTCCAGCATCTTAAAAATCAATCCTCCTCCATAAAGTTCACCATGGAGCAGGAAGTTGATGGGTTCTCGCCTTTCCTTGATGTTCTCATTTCGAAGAATGATGACGATTCTTTCTCCCACCAAGTGTTTCAGAAGAAAACTCATATTGAGCAGTATCTTCATGCCAGCTCCCATCATTTCCCTACTCAAAAGTTAGGTGTTCTCAACACGCTAGCTACTCGTGCACCGAAAATCTCTAATGAAAAGAACCTTGATAGAGAGAAGGCCCATCTCCTTAACGTTTTTGTTAATAATGGTTGTAGTAGGCACCAAGGTCTTAAAGCTTTCCTTAAAGCCAACAAAGATCCCAAGGTTAAGAAAGACCCTAAAGATCGAGTCTCAAGGGTTCATCTCCCTTTCATCCAGGGGACCACTGATAAGATTGTGATAATCCTTAGGAAGCATAATGTTCCCTCAACCTTTAGACCCCTTAACACCATCTGTATCTCCTTTAGATTGGTAAAATACCCTGTTGATCCCAAGGACATGAAAGGTGTTTATGTTGTTCCATGTTCTTGTGGGATCCCCTATATTGGTGACATTGGTCGCTCTATTAATCAGAGGATTCATGAGTACTCAGCTTACATAAAACATGCGAGGACCTAGTCTTCTTCCCTGGCAGAACACACGGAAAAGACTAAGCATCACATATGTATTGAGGAGGCTTGTGTTATTGCCAAGATTGCACCTTTTCATCACTGGAAGTTTAGAGAGGCCATAGAAATTGAAAAATGGTCAAACAATCTCAATAGGGATGACGCCTGTAAAATTAATAGATGTTGCATCCCTGCCCTTTCATCCTAGCCCCCCTCCCGCCCTCGCTCCTTGTGTTGTTATTTTTATTGTGGTTTTCTCTAGTCATTTCCCCCTCGTCTTCTGGATTGTTTGTTTTTCCATTTTATTCCTTTTCTTCTCTTTGATTTTTATTCAATATTTTGTTTATTTATTTTAATCTTAACTGTTCACTTGCATTTTTCCTAACTTAAAATTAAGACTAAGATGTTTTTATTTAAATGGGTTCTAAAAAAAATTTAAGCCTTAATTATTTAGCATAATATATAAATAAATAAATAAAAATTATACCTGAACATAGATGAAATAATTAGAATGAGATAAACCCATTAATCCTGTTATATCTTGAGTAAATAAATATAAGTAAATAAAATTATTAATCGAATTAACTAACTAATTTTCCATAATTCTTCATTGACTTTAATTTATATTCTAATTATTTGTAAGTGAGTAGAAATTGCTACATATTTAATATAGTTAAATTTAGTAAATTTAGAATTAAGTCAAAGAACTAACTAACTAATTAGGTTATCTAATTATTAATCATTTCTTAACATTTCATATAATAATAATAACAATAATATAAGTCTTTATATAGTTTATGAAGTTTTAAATAATAAAAAGTCTATTAGTTAGTTCTTAGTTTACACTCAATTTAGTTAAATAAAAGCAATTACATTTAATCACAAATGAAATAAATATAACAAAACTAGCGAATTATATTTCCCTTTCCCTATCTCTTGGTTTGTTGATTACCCAGTCCAATGTAGCCGTTTCGTGGTTAAATGTAGGCTTGTCAGAGGATTATCTCTCTCTATTTATCCTGCAACCATGATCTGGTTCTTCAACTTGTGACTAGTCAAATGTAGTCATTGGATGATCTTCTCTCTCTATTTATCCTTCAACCGTGATTTGGTTCTTCAACTTATCCTAACCATGAACCACACTTGTAGCCATTTCCTCGTCAAATCTTCTCTCTATTTATCCTGCATCCATGATCCGGTTCTTCAACTTGTCTTCATGATGAACCACACTTGTTGGTTCGAAACGCATCGACAAATATATTATGATGTGATTTTAGCCAAAAACTCTTCTAAAAAAAATATATGTTATGCATGTTTAATCAATGTGGTCTGTATAACATAATATAACTTATGTAAAGTAATTAAAAGTAAAAAAATGTATGACTAAAATGTTTAACTTTATACTTTTCAAAAATATTTTAACACCACATTTAAATAAAATATTTAAAAATACAAATTAACTAATTTATGTCAATATCACTTATATATAATTTTAAAAAAATAAATTAATATTCAATAAAAAAATACTCTACCACTTTCTAAAAAATTTAGTCATGCCTGAAAATTCTCTCTTCCAGCTTCCCTAAACAACTCCACGAAATTGCTTTCCACAACAATGGAGTTGAGTTTCAAATCCGGAAGGCGAAATTGCTTTCCACAACAATGGAGTTGAGTTTCAAATCCGAAAGGCATCTTCGTTCGCAGATTCGCTTGTCCTTGACCACGAGGTCAACAGTTTCAGATCCTCACGGCATCTTGGTTCCACATTCGATTGACCGTGTGGGCAACTTTTTGACATTGTCTACAAACTTGCTCTCCACGTATTGATTTGATATTTCAAGGTTTGTTTTTTTAACGTTGTGTACAAACTTGCTCTCCACGTATTGATTTGATATTTCAAGGTTTGTTTTTTTGTTTTTAACTAAAGAAATCATATTTGCAGCAACTTTCAAGTATATATAGTCTTACCTGAAATTAGACTACAAAAAATTAAACCACATCCTACAGAGGTAGTACCGTCCTTGCAGAGTAAAGCCCAATAATTCCTCACCGAGTTGCTATAAATTGATGTGTCAATGGAACACATAAAACACAGGCCCAGCTCATTATTTTGTTACCTCTCCATAGCTTTTTTTATTAAGTGTTTTCACAAGGCCCAGATCATAACGGTTCCATTTCCAGCGTTCTGTGAACTGTTTCAAGGATAGGAAGAAAAAACGGCCGGATCTCGGCTGATCGGAGTCGTCTAACGAGGCTGAGGAATTGTCTGAACTGCCAAAAGTTGCTGGAATTTGGGCAAAAAATTTTCAAAAATTCTTGTAGAGGCAGTATTTGAATCGTATTTTTGATGGTGGAAATGGATTCAGCACCATCAAAAATGCCTAAGACACCTAAAATTTTGAAGTTTAACAACTATCACTTGGATTTACAAAAACCCTTGCCAGATTTTCTCTAAATATGTCCAGAATTTCCATAACTTTCCGGACAACTCCTCCCCCTAGTTAGACTAGGCAATTTGTATCGGCAATTCATGTTGTGAACTCATGACTTAGTATAGATTAAGAAAGTAAACATAAAGTAATAAGTGTAATACGGTGTGTTTCTTGTTTAATATTTGCTTTTTATGTAGAAAGTAATCAATAACTATTTTAGATTAATTTAAATGTTTTTTTTTCAAACGAAAAATCAGATTTTTTTTTATATATGGTGAGAGCGCTGTACATAATATTTGGTTTTTTTGAAGAAAACCGTGAACTATGATTTAAAGCAGAGAAATGGAGCATCCTTCGGCATGCCTTCTGTGATAGATCATATGGTCTGAAAGATAGCCTGTTTTGTGGTCCAATGCGCAGATGGGATCAGTGATTTGTAGTGGAACAAATAGAAATTTATAGCAAAAATGCCAGAGTATGACAGGATCATTAAAACAAGGCCCGTGCACGAGCAACATGCAGCAGAGAAGGGTAGAGGGGAGCTATATCCCCAGAGCGTCCATGAGGGACGTGACGCCAAGAAGAATGGAGGCAACTGGCTTCCTTTTGCTGGAAAAAATAGAATCATTTCGCCAAGTCCAGATGTTCCAGCAAGCAATGAGAAACAGTGTGCGCCTGGAGACAGATTGAGTACTCCACCATGCAATGCCTTCCTGTACAGAATTGAAAACAGAGTGAGGAAAATCCAGGAGTAAGGCAAGATCATACCATAACTGTAGAGTCACTTGGCATTTGAAGAACATGTGGAGGTTTGTCTCCTCCGCTACCTTGCAGAAGGCGCATTGTCCAGGACCTTGCCATCCCTTGTTCTGCAAGACCTCCCAAGTGAGGTTTCTGTTCCAATATAGAAGCCAAGCGAAAAGAACCATCTTGACGGGACAGGCGGCTTTCCAAAGGGAGGGAGGGTAAAGCGGCTCCACAGGAGAGACTGGCGAGATGGACAACGAGGCATATATATCCTTGACCCGAACAGGTGAAGGCGCATGAGGCAAACTCCATAACAGAGCGTCTTTGTGCTCTGACCATTTGAAGGCCATACCCTGCAGAGCAAGACGAATGGATGCCCATATTGTGCTGATCTGAGAGGGCATGGAGAGGTTCGCCGCTTCCTTCCAAACAGGCGTGAGGTTGACCCAGGAACTGATGAGTCGATCCCAGGTGAAGATGCCCCTCGTGTGAAGGAAATCAATCAGAGCCGGATGGGGGAGGGTTGGCAGCCCATTTTGGATGAGATCATTGCCTAGAAAGACATTGGCGCCCGAGTGTAACGACCAGCGAAAGTTTCTTAAAAGGAAGGATTTGTTTTTACGGAAGCTGAGCCATATTGCTGATCCTCGCTTAATCCCCAGAGAATTCCTTCTGTACCAGTATTCAATGCCTTTTCCCTTGAGATATTTCCTGTTAATGAAGACGCTCCATGGGCCTTTGCCATAAATACCCCGGATGAAGGATTTACTCAGAAGTGCGTTGCCCATCTTTCTCATATCCAGAATGCCCCAGCCGCCTGCTTTCTTTGGTCTCATGATGGAGTCCAGCTTGACCAAGTGAATTTTGGATTGGAAGGTTTTTCCTCCCCAAAGGAAGTTTGTTGCGTATGCCTTCATTTTATTTATGATTTTTGCTGGGAGGTAGAATAAGTGCGCCCAGTAAATGGCCAGCTGAGCCAGAACCGCTTGTATCAAGGTTAATCTTCCTGCAAGAGTTAGGAGTCTTGATTCCCAGCCCGATATTCTATTATAGAAACGGTCCAATATCCAAGTCCAGTCGCCTGACTTGTAACCCATCGGCTTCAGAGTGTACCCAAGGTATTTCATGCCTGTTTCAATTGGGGCTGCTTCAATGCCAAAGAGAGCATCAATCCAAAACCATGTATATATAAAATATGCTAATCACAAATCTCAATTTAAGATGGCTTTACATATAATATCATATTTATATTTTAAAAATTAATAGTGTTATATATTCATCATTATTTTCATATGAAAAACATAATTAATTATATTTAGAAAGAAATCTAAATAGTTTATGCAAATAAATTAATTTAAATGAATATTGTCATTAAAAAATATGTTGTTATTCATTTATATTAAATTCATTATCTAATTATTAATTAGAAAATAAAAATAACATGATGATGATTAACGTCCTCTAAGATCTATGTGGTCTATCGGACCTCAAAAAAAGAAAAAGAATCTAATTGTGATTCTTCAAAATCTTGTTTCTATCGTCAAAAAGAAGTGAAAGAAGTGTGCCAAAATCGCTATAGTTGGGCTCACTTAATAAGTCAAGAAGATTGGAACTGTGGAAAATGTTAGGGAATTGAGGGGAGATGTGAGTAAGAGTCGGGCAGCCTAAAAGGAAATGTTTTTCATCTTCTACCCTCTTAGTATCTCAAATCTGACAGATTCTATCGTCCCAGGGAGCCTTGGGAGTAGACCATTGTCCAGTTTCACTTCAAAGCTCATGAGAATTAGTTTTTATCCTAGCAATGTTCTTTTTTTTCTTAATATTGGTTAGCACAGAGAGATAATTCTGGTTATCAAGGGTGGAGTTGATCACCTCCTTATAGTATCTTAGCTTCCTTTTATCCTCCAGCTCTTTATCATCCCACATCTTGTCCTTAAAATTTGAGGTAATAGTATCTTTGACACTATCCTTGCTTCCCACGATGATCTCCTCCTTAATCCCCCAATGGTTGAGCCAAGACTGGGCATCCTTATGCCACCCACGCTTGAGGTGAAGGTGGGGGTTAGTGACTAAAGTTAGAAGCAATTTTTGGGAGCGTCTTGGATTCCATGTTGTAAAATTTCTTCTTATACATCAGATATCTAAGCATAGTCATACTTTCAATGGGGCACATGCCATCTTCAATCAAGAGGATAGGACAGGGATTCTTCCCTTGATCTTGAGATTGTAGGTTATGAATTGCTTTTGAATTATATCAATCATTCTCCATGACTCTTTGGATATCGTGAAACCCCAATCTTCACATTCGTATAAGACAACAGGGGTGACGAGAGTCTCAAAAAGGAACCGTTTTCTACTCCAAATGCAAAGATCGACCAACTTACAATTGTTTTCAAGCTCATAATAAGCTTTCAAGCCACCAATAATCCTTTTCTCGATGCTATAATTCCATTTGAGATGATGAGGAAATTCAATACCCAAATATTTATAAGAAGAAACTTGCTCTAAGCAATGGTTATCATAGACAAAACTAAAATGAGTTATATTTTTGGATTTAATGATCATGACTTTAGTTTTGTCGATATTAACTGTCATACCCATCTTGGAGTAGTAAACCTGGAAAGTCTTACGCTGCTTGTCTAGCTCATCACGACTTTTTGCAAAAAGAATGATATCATCAACGTAAAGGAGAAGAGTAATAATTATACCAGCAGGCTTGGTGCCCTTGCAACTTGTAGTTTCTAGACACTCCTCTAGCTTATCGATGTAAATGCCAAAAAGGGTAGGGGATAGGAGATACCCTTGCTTAACCCAATATTGCATTTAATATGTTTAGACCACCCTTTGTTGGTCTTATGCTTGGCAATGGCAACGTTGTAGAGGAGGATCACAACAATCCTTAGTTCAAGAGGAACCGTGGTCTTTTTAAGTCTCTATCGGAGCTTATCTCAAGGAATAGTGTTGAAAGCTTTTCTAAAGTCCACAAAATAACAAAAGAGATCAGCTTTACTATTACGACATTCCTCTACAATGATCTTGAGAGTGACAAGATGGTCGATAGTTGAGTGATGTCTCCTAAAACCATCTTTCCCTTTAGCTCTTTTACCATGGATTTCCAGCCAAAAGCTAAGCTTTTTTTCCAAAATGAGCCCATAAATCTTGGCTAGGATCTAGCTAATCATAATGGTCCTATAGTTAGAGGGAATGCTTTTGTCCCCATTTTTAAAGATAGTAACAATAAGGAATTTCTTCCAAAGCCTAGGGAAGTCGAGCTTTACAACCAAATTGAGAATCTTGTGGAGATGAGGAATGATGATAGATCTTCCCATTTTAAAGATCTTAGATTGGTATTGTTCAATATCTTTAGCTTTCCCATTAGCGAGCTTATTAATCCCAAACTCCACGTCTTCCAGAGAAAATATATCTTCCTTAATAGGAGTGTTTAAGATGGTGGCTATGGTGTCCGGAGAGTCATACAACTTGTTAATGTAGTTGTCCCAATTTTCTAAGGGGATAGAATGATTATCTTTAGTTTTACGAACAAGCACATTTTGCTAAAATTTTATGGGCGCAACTTTAGAAAGGTGGAGAATATTCTCTTGTCTCTTATTAATATATGACATCTTATTATTTTTTATGAGAGCTTTGTATATATTTATATTCTGGAGCTTAATGATTTCATTAGGAGCGTCTGTGATCACTTTTCTAGCAATTTTACAATCCTTGTCATACCAAGGGTTGAAAGTTCTATTATTCTGCTTATACAAAGTCTCATTAGAGAACTTGCTAATGGTAGTGGAAAGGATAGTAGTAAAGTGGTAATAAATTTGAGCAATGTTGTTATTATAAGTCAGGGAGCCTAACTCCCTTTCTAAATCCCTTAAGAAAATGTCGACATTACTTCTATTGAAGCGAATGTGTCTTTTTCTTTCATTGGTATCCTGCATGTGGGTGGTATGCATAACAAGATTGAGGGATAAAGACAAAGGTTTGTGGTCAAAGCTAGGCCCATACCCGTTAAGAACCTAAAAGTTTGTAATACGATTGAGGATATGGGTGTTAGAAATTGCATAATCCACGACACTACTACGCAACCCATGGAAACACGTCATCTGACTAGAGGAAGGCCACTGGTTAATACCATTACAAATGATTAGGTCCTTGGAACTACAAATTTTAAGGAGATTGGTGCTGTAAAAGTTCTCAATTATGTCTTTAGAGTTTCTCTTGAATCTATTAGCTAAGTTACCATCTTCATCAAGCCACAGGGGGTCATGGTTAGAGTTGTTATTTAACATAATAGCTTGGTTAGTATAAGTTCTAGCATTAAAGTGCCTGAGCAAAAGGATATTACCTTCATTCCTTAGGTTGTATATGTATTTTTCTAAGGTATTGAAAGGGAAATTCTTATCCAAGTTGTTTTTTTGATAAGATGTAGAGTTGATAGGAGCGAAATAGCTTATGGCAAAAAATATCCTATTAATGGAAGAATTAGAGATCTCGATCCAAATGTATTGATTGTAGGGGTCGATTTATGAAGTCGGATGTGAGAGAAAACAATGTTCCTTATATAACAAGCTATACCACCAAAACCCATCCGGGAGGATTTCTTATTCCAGGCTGACCAAAGAGTGAATCTATCAAGCTGGGGGACCCTAGATTCGTCATGCTCCCAAGTTTCAACTAAAAGAATAAGATCAATATCACTTGGGATCCAACTTCAATAGGACCTTTACACCATGGAAAACTATGGGAATTCCAGAAGAGGATCCAAACTGATGCTAATCCTTATTTATCACTCGAGTTTGAGACTCTATCTCTAATAATAGCTTGCCTATTCCTAATGATTGCCCAATTTCCTTCTTTTCTTGCCTCCTTGACCTTTTGGACTACTTTTCTAAGTTCAGCTTGGTCTTCTGGAATGAGACCTTCGTTTATAAATATTCTTGTTCCTTTTAAGCTTGGGGATTTCCTAAGTATATCTAATTTATGGTCATTACCACTGACCTTGACACATATTAGTATGTGTTTATGCTCAAGTATCTTTCCTACCCTTATTGCTTCTATGATATAAGTTGTTTGAATTTGAGATTTTATTTTTAATTGTCCTTTTACAATTTCTAATGTGTCCTCATTGTTTTGCTCTTGTATACCAACAATTATAAGGTGTAAAGCTGTTTTGCGGTGCTCATGGTCAAGTTCAATTAGCTTATTAATTTCCTCTTTTATGGGTTTAATATCTCATTTATTCTCTGTGTTATTTAGTGCTGACCTACTATGTCACAGTTCTTTTAGATTTTAATATATGAATGACTATATTTATTGTCTTGTATATTTTTATTAGTAAAACTAAATAGTAAAAATGAATATTAAAATAGATTTGATATGTGCACTTTTTATTAAATGTTATGACACTTGGTTCGATACTTTATACAATAAGAATTTATTTTCATAAATATTTAGATTTAATAAGTGTCTTTATTAAATGTTATGACACTTAGTTGCATACACGATTTTTTTGATTTTTTTTCAAATAATTTTATTTTATTTATTTATTTTTATATTCTTTAACAATTCAATTTTAAACACCATAAAATTAATCATTTCATATAAATGAACTAATCAAAAAATAATTTAAATCTAAAAACATTCAAAATTTATTTTTGATTTTCAAAATATTTATTTTTTCAAAATTTTATTACATTTATAAAATCTATTTAGAAATTTCAAAATTAATTAAAAATCAAATCTTTTTAACTAAAAATAAAAATAATATAAAACCGGTATAAAAATATCGTTCGTTCAAAGCTAATTTAATAAAAATTCTTAAACATATATTTATTGCTATGATGATAGTGAAAAGATGTGGAAATGTATTTAATAAAAATAATTCACTGTAAAGTTACGAGAAAAAGGTATTTATTATCCATATGATTATGAAAAAGATAAGATGTGGAAATATGCCGGAAGATGTGATTTATGGTAATTAGTGAAATGACTTAATGAGAATATTTTATAGTACACTACACAAGTATATTAAAGCATGAGAGATAATATTTAAGAATTTTTTTATTAAATTCATTGTACATAAAATAACAAAAATATTTTATATTTATAAATATAGATAATATTTCTAAAAACACTTATAATCTAAAAATAATAATAATTATAATTATTTTTAAAATTAAAATTATAATATATTTAAAATTAATATATTAAATAATTAAAAAACAATGTGTAATGCCTCTAAGAGAATTATAAATATTGACTTTTGTACCAGTGATCTTATCAACTTGGATTTTGTTGAGAGACTTGAAATGTAAGTATAGAATGTAACTATATGTTTGTTGTTTAATTATAATAAATAAATAATTATTTTGAGTGACTAACTATGTAGATTATAGTAAATGAAGATATATAAAAGTTATTTTCATACTTTAGATATTTAAGAGGCAGTTAAAAATTCCAAGATGGATTTTGGGTAGAGAGAGTTATTGTTCATATTCTTTTTTCTGAAGAAGGAAAAAGGAAATAAAAGAGTATTCCAAAGAGATTAAAAGGGCTGGCCAGAAAGGGAGAGGGGAAAACTTGAGGTAGTCTGTGTATTGGAATCTAGTTGGTGCAGCTCCCAAAAGAAGTCTTGTAGTTGTACAACTATTATTTTCAAGGAAAGGAAAAGACGGGATGTTGTCTGGAGGAAATTTGGGGAATCTGAGAAGGATTTCCAATCCAAAATTGTGAAGATGTGAAAGTTAGCTCGGGTGGAGTTCTGGCAGAGGTGCCAAATCTCATTGGTTGGGTAGAACATCTTTTCATCTACTATAGTAGTGGCCTACCAATTAAAATAACCAGATAAGTGTTCTGAAAAATATGGAATGATTTATTTAATGTTAAATGCTATGTGTGATTGTAAAGATATTACTGTGTATTGTATGTTTGTTGTGTAGAGAATCTCATGTGCACATTGTTTAGTGTTAATTGGATGTTTTCTCTGAATGGTAAATATTGCAAGGAATTCTTGACTAGTTACCTATTAATGAATTGTTGTTGAAGAATGGAAGGTTTCTGTTAGGATATTCTGACATGAATATGCAAAAGAGGTTTAACAAGGAATGGAAGTATTACCTATGCTCACCTTTAAATTTTAGAATTTCAAGGAACAAGAAATCTATCAACGAGAGGTTTCCTTTTCAGAAGAATAGGGAGAGACTGCTGCGCTCAGGAGTAAGTTTAGTCGCTTAAGTTGGGTTTTTTGTAAGAACCCCTACTATATAGCGGCAATCTTACTCTTAGAATTTAATAGGAACCCTGATAGGGCTTTCCAGAATCAAAACTAGACAACATCCATACATCTGGTTAATGTTTAATAATTTCATAGTTAACAACAAAATTAAGAGTTCTATTGTAAACTCAATGTGAAATAACTAAAAAAGTTGGAGCCCTATCAGGTGATTCGACTGTTCAAAACTCAAACCCTTGATATTGCAAGGCCGTTATAAACGGAAACCCATAAGATATGATAAATTTGAAATCAAAAGATTAACCATAAAAAGAATGAATGTATTTTAATGACAAACAAGAAACACATGAACCAATAAATATTACATTTTCTAGTAATAATTTAAACACAATCATATTAACCATTAAATTGACCATACAATTATGGGGAAATAACAGTTAGTATTTTCGGTAACCAAATTCATTAACTTATATAAAGGTGCAATAACAAATTTTTTTAGGGTAGATAATGTCAACAGTTCGACTAAATGTTGAGAGTTCAACAACAAAACCTGAGATTCATAATCCTAAATTCCTCTCTTTAGAAACAAAGTCCAAGAAATGAGATCTAATAAGAAAGACTAAATCTAGGAGCTTCATACCGTAACCAAGAGAAAAGGAAAACCTCGTAACCAAGGGTAGTTGCTCACTGGGTAAGAGGGGAGTGCCTCCTTTATGTTGAATCGAATACACTAGTTATGAGTAACATAAAAAAGAAAATAATACTTAACATAAGGAGCCCAAAACTCAAGAAGTGAGTGCAAAAAAAAGAGATGGTTTTAGCAAGATTCTACCTGTGTTTTATCGGCTATAAACCCTGTTGTGGCCCCATGGAAGTATACAACACAAGCACAAGTGAGGGTTTCACTTTCAACAATATAGGGTAAAAGATGGCATTAGGAGCTATCGAGGTTAAACTACTAAGGGAAAGAGGAGGAAAGCCATGCCTGTACAATCGTAGGGTTTTGGGAATTCTTTGAGGCTGAGACCTGTAATTTTTCCAATTCCTTGCTTCAAACATGAGGTATATTTAATGACCTATAACTGGACCAAGAAAGAATCCTAAAAATAAACCCAAACTGTAAAAAAAAATTAGAGTCATTTCAATGCATTGCAAATTAAACTAGCTAAGCCAATATTATTGCAAATTTTGAGGGGGAAAATAACATTTACCATTTGAAACCCTCGATGCCGCAATTTTGTTGTAAATGGCAAGGTAGTAAGGGTCATCTTGCAGAGCTCTTGATAGTAGGAAACACAGAAATAAGAAAGGGGCAAGGGTAAACACCCAACCTGTTGTAGTGGCTGCAACACCCTCCAAAATTTTGGCCTGCATATAATTTCAGAGCCTTCCTTGGGTTTTTCCTTGATGTTTGCAAGCACTTGGGCTCATCCCATGAGCCCATGTTGAGTCTTTGCACCCTCCTCACTTGATTGTTCATTGGACATCATTTTGCATGTTGGGCACAATATCATGCTTACAATCATGTTCTAGTCATGCATATGGTCCACCTTTGTGTGTACAAGTTGTATCCGCTATGTAAACATTTTCGCACTCACACATGACGTTATATGCACTGTCGTGCAAGCGTCGTTGCAGTCGTTCGACGAACTATCACAAGTGTCGCGCTTGTCACTCGTATCATTGGTCAGTCACACTGAGTGTATGTTGTCGAAGTGTCTCGTCGTTAAGTCATGTTGAGAGTGTGTTCGTGAGGTCATGCATGTACGAAGTCACTCATTCACACACTTGGTCATTTTGTTGAAGCTCTGTTGACTGGACCAACCTTTAACAGTCAGACACTTGTTGAGATGCATTGCGTAGTTTCAACACTCAATGATTATGTACTACTGCCCAGAATTGCGTAGAGCTTGAGGCTGCCTCCCAAGCAGTCTGCAACACGCAACCCTGGAATCGACTCGATCAACTATCACCCAGAACAACGCAGAAGTTTCCAACAAACCATTTTAATCTACACTTCCTGCAAGCACATCAACCGAGCCTCTAGCTAGTCAACCAAAGAGTTTGACCATGCAGTCACCCTGGACCTCACTCCAAAAAATTGTGCAAAAGCTTCCAAGCATGCCCGCTCTACTAACTAAAGAAACTATGCAAACATTTCGAATAAACACCCAATGTCCATCATTGTCTCCCTAAAAAAATTTCGTAGTTTTTCTAGCCAATCATCCAGTCATCCGACCTGCTTCTCACCCAGAAAACTGCACATATTTAATGGGCAATCCCCCAACTGCCCAAAATCCCAATCAGCTCGAAAACTGTGCAAGGATGTCTAGCAAGCCAACTTCCCAAAAATTGTGCAGTTTTTCTAGTAGCACTCCCGCAGCCAGCTGCCAAATCCCAAAAAAAATTGCGCATTTTTTCCTAGCAAGCCTCCTACAACTCACTGCCAACTCACCAGAGGAATTGCGCAGTTTTTGCTGCCAACCCCCTCTACTGCCTGAACTGCTTCCCTAAAAAAAATGTGCAGACCTACCCGCCAACTGAGCTAGATCTTGTGGATAGTCACTTCTGATCTGCATTGTCCATCTCAGTCTGCCAATGACTTCTGCGCAATTTTCACTAGCAGTGCCTAGAGCCTGCATCCCAGCTTGAAATCTTCCTTGCACAGTTTCATAGCCTTGTCCTCTCTCCCGGTCATGATCCAGATTTATACAGGAACACAATAAATTACAGAGATAACCATAAATACAGAGATGCATCGGAAATAATACTTCATTTCATTACTTTAAAACACTGAAATATGCTTACAAACAGAGATGGAAATAAACCAGCTAGGGTGATGGTAGCTTATCTCTGAGAAGAGATGTGGTGGCTACATGCCTCTGAACTATGTTACAATGAGGCTTGAAGGCCTGTTTATTGTTGAGAAACAATGGGAAACCCTAAACATCCAAAAACCTAACCCTAGAAGATGAAACGCCAAACTGTGGGCCCCGTTTGGCTAACTTGGTACATCAACTTCCCGGGGTTGTAACTTTGGCATACGATCTCCATTTGATGCGCACAATATATCATTAGAAATATCTATCTGAGAAATGCAACTTTGGGAAGAGCAACATCGGTGCAATGCCCTATGTTGCTCCCAATTTTCCCAAAAAACGTCGTTTAGGGCCTCAAAATGGCTCTGGAAGTTCAAGACCTGAAAAACTGATAAAAATAGTAAATTGTGCTACAATTAAGGAAACTGAAAAGCTGAAAGAAACAATGGTGGGGGTCCAAGTGGACTTGGCAGGTGGCCACCAATATCCACCTAGATCATTCCTGCCCCCTTAGGAAGCAATGGTCCCCATTGCTTTGAGTTCCTCCGTGAGATGAGGAAATTTTTGCTGAACTTGGTCCCTGGTGAGCCACTTGCCTGGTGAAGGAGTTGGCTTGCTTTGGAAATTCGATACAGCTGGATATTCTGTTGGCAAGTGTGCTTGCTCTGTGTGTCCATGATCCAATCATTTGCAGCTTGTTCCATGCAATCTTGATTTAACTCTGTGGATGTGAGTTGTTCTACAATGTCAAATATGTCTAGTAATGGTGGAAAGTATGGTTGAAGGTAGTCCACATTGCACACTGGGTGCAGACCAAGGAATGGGGGAATGCTAAGCTCAAATGCATTGTCTCCCACAGCCTTGGTAATGGTGTAAGGACCATATCGAAGTGATTTGAGTTTCTGATAGGCTCCAGTAAGGCATTCCTTTTGCAAATGCAACCAGACTTTGTCGCCTACCTAAAACTTGTGTGGCACCCGATGTTGATCATGTTGCTGCTTGTACTTGGAATTTTATTTCTCTAGAATGTCATGGACCTACTAACGAATCTGTTGGATGTGGTCAATGAAGTTGTTTGCCTTATCTGTTTCAGACTGGACATGAGCCGAATCTGCATGAGTAGCTGCAAATGGCATGGCCACATCAATGGGACATAGTGGCTAGAATCCTAAGCCCACTTGAAAAGGGTTGTGATCAGTCGAGCTGTGGAGAGCCTGATTGTAGCTATGTTGAACATAGGGGAGGCTATCATCCCATGTGTATGGATGGTTTGATTTGTACATGTGTAGAATGTGTACGATCATCCTGTTCACAACCTTCGTCTGGCCATCAGTTTGAGGATGGAAGGCTATGGACTTAGTGAGTTTGGTTTCCAACATTGACCAAAGGCTGGATCAAAATTTACTGGGGAACCTACTATCCCAATTTGACATGATAGACTATGGGATCCCAAAGTGTACCCACACTCGTTCAAAGAAGAGTTTAGAAGTGGATTTTGCTCTGATATTCTTCTTGCAGGCTGCCATAATGGCCATCTTCGAGAACCTGTCGACGATCACAAAAACACAGTAGTTTCCATGCTTAGTAGAAGGAAGGCCCGACATGTAATCCATGGAGATGGATTCCCAAGGTTGACTAGGGGTAGGAAGCAGGGTATAGAGGCCTTGCTTCTTGATGGTTGGTTTGGAAATGGCGCAGGCAGTGCATGATCTGATGTTCTTCCTGAAATCCTATCAGAGATTCGGCCAATAGAAATACTTTTGCAGTACTGCCACTATTTTCTTGACGTGGAAATGCCCAGTAGCCCGATTTTAGTGTGCTTCCCAAATCATCTTGACACGCTCGCTTGAAGGAACACAAAGGTGACCCAAGTGGCATAACAGGGCATCCTGGAGGTGAAAATATGGAACATGTTGACCCTCCAAGAGTGTTTGATATGTGTGGCCGAACTCTGGGTCACTTTTGTATAGAAGTGGACAATCAGAAGTCTCGTGCCCACAAGAGTTGAGCACGGTGGTTAACGCCATGATCGCTGGTCAATTGAGGCAATCTGCAACATTATTGGTGTTGCCCTTCTTATACTTGATATTTAAATGGAACTGTTGCAGGTATATGGACCACTTCTGGTGGCGATCATTCTGCAATTTCCCCTGGGTTTGTATGAACTGTAAGGGTTGGTGGTCTATGTGGATGACCGTTTCCTTCCCCAAAATGTAATGCTTCCATTGTCAGCAGGCCTGCACAATGGAATACATCTCTTTGTCATAAGTGGGATACTTTCTAACTGTGTCTGAAAGTGTCCCATTGTGATATGCCACTAGATGCCTGTGTTGAGTAAGGACTGCCCCAATAGCATAGTTAGAGGCATCTGTCTTGGCCTCAAATGGTTTTTGCAAGTCTGGTAATGTGAGCACTGGTGCCAAGTAGAGGTGATCTTTCAACTATGTGAATGCCTTCTATTGAGACTCAGACCAAAATAATTTTGCTTTCGCTCCTCCCTTAGTGACTTGACTCAAGGGCCAAGTGATATGAGAAAATCCCAACACCAACTTGTGGTAGAAGTTGGCAAGACCTAGAAAGTTGCGGAGCTCTGTCAGAGTGGTTGGAGATGGCCAATCCCGAATGACTTGGATCTTCGCTGGAACCACATGCACCCCCTGTTCATCAATAATGTATCCTAGATATTGAATCTGGGTCATGCCAAAAGTGCATTTCTCCAAATTGGCACATAACTTGTGTTGCTGTAGTGTTTGGAGAACCTTTCGGATGTGGTGGAGGTTCTCTTCTCAACTCTGGCTGAAGATCAGGATGTCATCGAAGTATACCACTACAAATGAGTTGGTGAATGGTCGTAAGATGTCATCCATTAGCCTCATGAAGGTTGCAGGAGCATTCGTCAATCCGAAAGGCATAACCAACCATTCAGAAAGGCCCTCCTTGGTTTTGAAGGCAGTCTTCCACACATCGGAGAATTTGATTGGTACCTAGTGATATCCTGACTTCAAATTGACCTTGTTGAAATATTTTCCCCCCTTCAGGTTGTCTAGGAGGTCATCAATCCATGGGATCAGGTACCTATTATGGACAGTGATCTTGTTCAGCGCCCGATAGTCAATACAAAGTCTCCAAGTCCCATCCTTCTTCTATACCAACACGATCGGGCTCCCACAAGGAGATGAACTTGGATGGATGTGACATTTCTGCAACAGCTCTTGAATCTGTCTCTTGATTTCATCGTTCTCTAGAATGGAGCACTAATATATTGGTACATTGGGCAGTGGCGCACCTTGGGTCATATCGATGGAGTGCTTGACCTAACAGTGCAGAGGAACCCCTACAGGGGAGGTGAAGATGTCCTCATACTCCTCCACGACCTTGTCCATCTGTAGTTGTCGTGCGGAGGGGCTCTGTCTCAAGGTCGTGGCCACCATCTTATTCTTTCCTTAAGGGTGTATCATCAAGAAAAAAAATTTCCCAGTTTTGGAAATGACCTTACTGCATTGTTTTGGAGTAACCAAAGAGATGGCGGTAAGCGGTGCTACCTCCGGTATCCTATACAACTTATTTCCCAAAGTAAAAATCACAGCATGGAGCCTTGATTCATACACAACATGTCTCTTCCACAAGTATGGTTGTCCTAATAATACATCAAAAACATCAAGGGGAGCAATGTCACACAATACCTCACTTGTGAAGGGCTTGATGTTGTATGGAAGGCAACACTGCTGGCTTACGCGAAGATCTTGTCCTACGTGAAGTCGCCCGATGGTGTACGGTTGTGGATGTGCTATGGTCACTAAACCCAGCTGCTTCACGACCTATACCAAAATGAGGTTCTTTTGGCTCCAGTTGTCGATAATGAACTATAGCAGGGAGCCCTTTACCCACATCTGGGAGTGGAAGAGACGCTCATCCTCCTCTGGGACTTCGAGTTACTCGTTCTAGATCTTCGTGGTGGCAACTGTGGTATTGGGCTCCGCATAGATAATCGGCTTCCCTTTTTCATTCCCCTTGTTGGGTTCTGACTCAGAGTCGGAACATGCATCTGATTCTGAAACCCTTAGCTCAGCCACCAGTGACTTCCTGGCCCGACACTCGTGTTGTGGGTGGAGCTCTTATGGAACTCACACCACTTTCCCGTGTCCTTTTTCGGCTTCACAGCGCTGTTCTTTGCTTGTAGATTTGGCGGGTTGTCGTGGGCCACCCCTCCTTGGCTTTGTCTTTTATTTTGTGGTTTGGGGGCACCTTTCCCTTGCTTCAGATTCATAGATCCAAAGTCTCACTTCTTCTGTTTAAACTTTTGCTCGACCTTGACGGCATATCGGTATGCCGTGCCGAGCGAGCATATGTTCAAGAATTATATTTCTTCCTACATGTATTGTGTAGGCAGCCACGGTATTTGAGTACCAAATGTTGCTTTGAATACTTGATACCCAACTTTGTTCGAAGGGTATGGAAAATATTGGTAAACTCTAGCACGTCTTGGTGCCTTCCTTTCCGCAGCATGGTCCACTTTATGTATTGATCGTCATAGCTTCCTACAGGGTAGTATTGCTCCTTGATGGCAATCCGGAATGAATTCAAAGTGGGTGTGGCTGAAAATAGTGTGCCCATACTTTCATCCTTCTACTCGCAGTAGGTTTCCCACTAGTCCTTGACGTGGGAAGCTGCTTTGAGAAGAGCGAAAATAATCTTTTCCCCACTCGAAAAATCATGAATAGAAAAATACCCTTCTAGCAGATTTAACCATTTATCTACGGCATCTGCGTCTACTTGACCCTCGAAGATGGGGATTTCAAAATTAACTTGTACCTTAAAGGGTGTGGTGTTTCCAGAGTAGCTGTTGGAAGCCGATGTGTCGCCTCTAGGTAGCCGTTGAAGGATCTGAGCAAAGTTGTCCATCATCACGTTCCTTTGCCGCTCGAGGGCTTCTTCGAGCAATATTTTGAGAGGATCTCCTACCCCCTCATCTTTATTTTCATTCGCCATGGGAGGCCGTCAGGATTTGCAAGGCTGGTCCTGCAAAGGTTTGATGAGTTCAAGCCCTAACTCCTTATATCTCGACCTCGTTGGGGACATGCAAATATAAATAGAGGAAACCATACCACTTTGATACCACTGATTCAGATTTAAATAGGAACGCAACAAATTACAGAGAAGATAAATATAGAGATTCAATGGAAATAATACTTCATTTCATTACTGTAAAATACTTAAATATGCTTACAAACAGAGATGGAAATAAACTAGCTAGGGCGATGGTATCTTATCTATGAGAAGAGATGTGGTGGCTACATGCCTCTGAACTGTGTTACAATGAGGCTCGAAGGCCTATTTATTGTTGAGAAACAATGGAAAAACCGAACATCCAAAAACCTAACCCTAGAAGATGAAATGCCAAACTGTGGGCCCCGTTTGGGTAAATTGGTACATCAACTTCCCGGGGTCGTAACTTTGGCATATGATCTCCCTTTGACACACACAATATCTCATTAGAAATATATATTTGAGAACCACAACTTTGGGAAAAGAAATATCAGTCCATGGACCCATGTTGTCCCAGTTTTCCCCAAAAAACGTTATTTAGGGCCTCAAAATAGCTTCGGAAGTTCAGGACCCAAAAAACTACTGAAAATAGTAAACTATGCTACAATTAAGGAAACTAAAAAGCTAAAAGAAACAATGGTGGGGATCCAAGTGGACTTGGAGGGTGGCCACCAATATCCACGTGGATGAGGTCACCTACATCCGAAAGAGAATGACAATGCATCATGGTAGACTAGGAGATTTATGGATTTGATGTCGTCTCATCATGAGTGATTGTGATACAGGTACATGGATAAGACATGATGCGAAGATGAATGAGATGAACAAGGAGAGCACATGCAAGGAGATTTGTTCGTAAATGGATGAATGAAGAATGCATGCAAGGAGATCTATTCACAAATGGATGAACGAAGAATGCATGCGAGGAGATTTTTTCACAAACGGACGAACGTGCGAAGCATGCCAAAGTACAAGTGAAGGGGAGATGTGCACATGTGTCATCAAGCGAACACCAAGACCATCGAATACTCCGCAAACCTTGCCATGCGGAGGTAAAGTTATGATACAACAAGAGGAAATCCATCACTCAGCAACACTACAACTTGACATGCACACCAATAGCAGCATGAACATACCAACATTGTCATGTCGATTCGTGTTATGAGTCATCTCGGTCACATCACTATTGTAGGCCATTTCTTGTAAATCAATGTGATGTAATGTGGAATACCAAGGGACCCACATGTAATATGAAGAGCCATGTAAAGTGGAAGATTCAAATAAGTCAAATAATCATGAGGGAAGTCGAACAGTCACAAGGGCCAGTTTTACCCTATGCTATAAATACCCCTAATTTGTATATGAAAAAGACTTTAACCTTGGCTCCTTCCACATAGCCTTGAGAGTTTGTAATATTTTCTTTGAAGAGTGAGAAGTGCCTCCAATGCTCCGCTTACGGGGTTAGTGATGTATGGTGTACCGATGTGTCTTGGAACTTTCGCTTAATTCAAAAGCATGATAATAGGCCAACACATTTTCACACATGTATTGTAATTGTTTGTAAGACTAATGTTTGAACACTTATAATGCATGTTGCTTTAACTTGTGTTAAAATAGTTGAACTAGTTTAGTTGTTCTAATACATATGTTTATGAAAATGTGTTGTATAAGTTGTTAACGCTATCTTTCCAGTGTGGGTTACCTCACTGGACATCAGGCACAACCTTTCCCATAAACTTGTTATAACGACTATGGCACTCGTGTGGACTACTTCATTGAATATTGTACATGCTCTCCTTTCTTGTGTGTTTGTGACTACCGCATCTGTGTGGACTACTCTGTCAGAAGTTGCGCATGTCCTGTCATGTTGTGTGTCTCTGAAAAAGTTGGGACTCTTCCCTTTCAACTGGAGACTCACTTCCACCCTCTCCCTTTGCGATGAAAGAACCTTGACACAAGTAACACTAGCACTCATGAGGCACATGAACCTCATTGTTCAAAGACAAAGAAAACCATTCTCATGTGCTGACAAGCAAGAGCTAAGGCAAACCTTAAGATAATGACAACGGGGCCATCATACCGGATGGAACTCCTACACCAAACGGTGTGAGGTCTAGTTGGGACTTCATACCGGGGAGACCCATTGATTTTTGGCTGGTCCAACACCATCAACATTTCTAGTGATAGAAGGAGGGCTGACAGTTGTTTATGGTTGAATGTCCTCTCACTCCCACTAATCAATCATCTAGTGAAGGTAGTAACTCACACTCCCTCTCACCTACATGCGACTATGAAGTTGGTTTCTCCTCACCTCCCAGACGTGAACACAAAAATTCTTATCGGCACCTCCCCTCCGTCCATTCCAATACCCGTCAGTTCGCAAAAGAAGTCGATCTAATCCCAAGAATACAACATCTTCAATACACATCAAGAAAGCCAAAAATCACTCCCACGGGAGTTGTTGTATCATCCATGGAAGAAGAAGTTCTTTCCACACTCGAAAGTAGAAGATGTTGAGAACAAAGAGGAACCTCCAGTCTTCCAATAGGGAGAATGACACACCCTCATGATATTGGGCTCAGATGCTGGTATAAGAGGTGGAGGGGAAGGTAGTGGAGGAAGCAGAGGCAAAGATGAACCAATAGACTCAGAGCCAGAACTATCAGATTCTAAAGAAGAGGAGGAGGACGAAAAATAAGAAGACATGGCTGACCAAAACTTGGAATGGATGACTCATGGACCATTGGCTTTCCCCAGGTGTTTTGAACAGCATGCCAAAGTGTTTAGAGAGAATGCTCACAAAGTTCAACCTTGACAACATAGTGAAGGAAGAAGATCACTTGGACAACTTCTACCTACAACTGTAGACACTTGAGGTACAGTATGGAGACGTTGCATGCAGATTATCTCTGTGTACCTTGGATGGTCGCGCAACAATATGGTATCACATACTTCCTATCAACTCCATCCATAACTAGGGTAAGTTCAAACGCATGTTTCCAGAAAAAATTGTTGATGACGAGACCCTAGCGATGTTGCTCAAAGCGTTGGGAAGCCTGAAGATGGAGGGGAAATAAAAGGTAAAAGATTTCAATCAGAGGTTTCTATGCATATTGAATAATTTTGCAGTGGACACGAAACCTCATGACTCCATCACTGTCTACTACTACACATCTGCACTGCCAACAAGCACTACGCAGTTCGTCAAGTGAGCTTCAAAACCAACAATATTAGAATATTTTGAAGAGGCAAGCATTGTAAAGAAGGACCTACGCATGATTGGAGTCATCAAGGATGATGAACTAGCGAAGGACTCCAGAGATGCGTGCAGGAAGCCCCATGATGTGATGAGCAAGGGTAAAGACAAGGAAACAAGTGATCTTGAAACCCTTATTCATCTTGTCAAGAACTTGGCAATAGAAGTGTCTAAGCTCAAACAACGAACAATTGACACATCTACGAGTAGTCGACCACCCATACAAAGACAAGGAAGCATGTCATCAGGTAGGAATCACTTCGCAATTAAAATTTTGTAGAGATCCATCTCAGTGTTCCAAGTCAAACAATGCACGTACAATGATTTTTTCTCATTTCATGAAGATAAACACCTGGAAGGGTTGTATTTGGATTGGAAATGAGTTGTATGCTCAGTATGCGACCACATGCCAAACATGATGAGTAGTGCACTGGGACAGCCAGGAGACACATATGATGACGAAAATGTTGATGAGACCTCAAGCGTTGGGAAGGTGATTAACATGTATTAGTGCTTGCAAGCAACGTAGAAGACAACCATCGAGAAGCAACCCTAGAAGCAAAATGGTTGTTATAATCTTAGAATTCAAGGGGCTCCCTGTACAATTGGGGAAATGAAATAAAGGCTCGAACTGCTGAGGAATGTTTATCCACCACCTGTCCAAAAGAAGCAAACACAAAGAAATCCGAGGAAGACAACGACGAACAAGAGTACGTCCATGAGCAACAAACTGCAGAATAGTCCATCGGACAACACGAACTCCAGTCTCACCCCGGACATCTCAGTGAGTCTACCCGCTCTGGATTACAATATCATGGAAGACACAAAGAAAACTCATGCAAGAATTAGTTTGTTCGAGTTGGCTAATATTCAAAGTCAGCGGGATATTCTTCTACGTGCACCGGGGAAAACATCTATAGACTGTGCAGCCTCTACCAGTAAGGAAGAAAGAACACCTCCCAGATCACTCTCAACTGTGCTAAACACACTCTAGATGGAAGAAGAAAACTTTGTTTTCTCTCCATTCCTGCTTTCATTTGAAATATTTAACTGTAATGTTCACAATTGTTCCGTTGATTCTGGCGCGACAGCCAACGTCATGTTGCTCTCCATTTCCAAAAAGATCAATGCATAATGGAGCAAGGAATCTGCGCATATCATCCAACTCAATCAGACATCTATACCATCCATTGGTGAACTTCGGGATGTGATCATCCAACTATCTCATGGCATCCAAGTTCACCAGTGCATAAATATTGTTGTTGTGGACATATCGGAAGCTTATGGCTTACTACTCAGCAGAGACTGGTCTAGCAAGTTGAATGGGTATTTTTCTACAGACTGGTCACACATGTGGCTTCCATACAAGGGCAAAAGCAATCAAATCCGAGTGTTATCCCAGAGATACATGAGGGACAATGTCACTCCCATCAATGGCGAGAACAAACCATTGGCCTTCGTAGATCTCATGTTTGAAAATTGCCTCTTGGAAACAATGTTAGGGTGTTATCACGCATAGCCAGCTCTAACCCCACTAGACATGCAATTGGGTCTCCTTCCTTTCCCAACTAATGGAAATGAAACCTGCACAGTGCATTGTAACATTACTAGTAGTAACAATAGCGACAACAGTAGCAGTAGTACAAGCGCATTGAACGGTTCGTGTACAGACAAGTTGTGGACGATGTACTTTGATGGATTGAAGACATAGATGGCTCTAGAGCCAGGTGTGTCTTGATTGACCCAAAAAACTAGAAACATTTGATTTCAAGCTGCTTGGAGTTCGAGTGCACAAACAACATTGTTGAATACAAAACACTCATGGTGGGCTTGCAAAAATCCATTAGCCTTAACATGGTCGTGCTCAAAGTGGTAGGTGATTCGGAAATAGTGGTACGGAAGGTACATAACACCATACAATGTGTATCACCTCATCTCAAAAGTTATTTGAAATTCATCTGGTAATTCCAAAGTTCCAAAACCAAAATAAACATCCCAATATACCATGGCATCCATAAAAAGGCTAGGCTAGGTTGAAATCCATTGCCGTAACCCGGTAAGACCATGCCACTAATAACAAGAGAATCATACACCAACATGCAAATCCATGCATGTATAAACCAGCTAGAAAATCACACATGCAAAAGGTTACTTGCAAATATTCTTGCTAAAGCTACTTGGTCCTACTTTCCTTTCCTTGATCCTTGCTTCTTTTCCTTTCCTTTCCTTGCCTTCCCTTTCCTTTTCTCCAACTAGAGTGCTCCAAGAAAATTCCAACTGACCAAGAGAGTGAGAAAGAGAGAATAATGAGAGAGCTCCAAACTTGAACTGACAAAAGCCATGAACTGATCCGCATGAGCCTTTTTATGAATGAGGCCTCTAATTTCTTCATTTTCCATTATTTTCCTCAATTTCCTCCTCACATGCAATTTGTGACCTTTTACCTTTTCTCCTAAATTCCTTTATTGTCATAAATAAATGTTCCAAAAATGCCTTTTTTCCTTTTAATGCCTTTTCCTTAACCTTTTCCAATTTCTTTAGCCAAAACACACACATCCAACGATGCCCACTAGGATATATTTTCCCAACATTCAGCGTGGAATAAATGTCCCTTAATCGTGGCCTTATTTTTCCTTTATTAACTTTTATTACATGAACTTTTCACTAGGGCGCTTACAGAACCCTCCCCCTTGGGGAACACCATCTTGGATGTTAAACCACACCAAGACCTCAACAAAACCGCTCAAAAGAAAAAATATTGCCTATGGAGATTTATAACTTAGCTCGTTGCAGTATTTACAATGAAGGACCTTCTAAAAAAACATCATGACAACATGAAAAGATAATAACCATAATAATATGACACCCATACCACTTATTGGAGCTCTATAACTTAGCTTATGGTGGTATTTACATCCATATACATATATTGTATACAAATATCAAAACATATGCCAAACATAAACCGACATCAAACCAAAATTGCTTTGCCTCAAACGGTAAATAATGAAGGATATAGGGCCCATATCTGATCTACCATCTCCCATGTAGATTCTTCAAGCCCAAAGTGTTTCCACTGCACTTTAACTTTCGATATGGCTCTATTCTTGAGCATGAGATGTTTTGCTGCAATATGCACTGAGGTTGTGTCTGGAACTCTCCTTCTTGCTCCACCTGTAATACAGACCAATCAATAACATGATCAACATCCTTTATATACTTCTTAAGAAATGAAATATCGAAAACATCATGGACTTTCACTGTTGGGGGAAGTCCAAGTCAATATGCCACTAGTCCAATCCACTCAAGCATCTCAAAAGGCCTGCAATACTGTGGTGCCAACTTGGCACATGAACTAATGCTCAAAGAGTTTTTCTTGGGATTGATGCGCAAATACACATGCTCCCCAACCTGAAACTCTTTGAGCACCCTATGTTGATCTGCAAAACTCTTCTATCTATCTTGTGATACCTTTAGATCCTTCTTTATAACCTACATTTCCTACTCCAACTAATAGGAGTGTTACAACTTCTTCCATACAATGCCTCAAAAGGACTCATCCTCAGGGACTCCTGATTACCATTAATGTATGCGAACTCCACCAATGGTAGATGCTCTTCCCATTTCCTCTATTGGTGCATCATGTACATCCTCAGTATATCCTCCAAGATCCTATTGACCCTCTGCATTTGACCATCTATCTGTGGATGATAAGTTGTACTAAAGGCCAACTCTATACCCAAGCTTGCAAATAACTCCTTCCAAAACTTGGAAGTGAACTTTAAATCCCTTTCCAATACAATCTTCTTTGGAACACCATATAGCCTCACTATCTCTCTGATGAACACCTGTGCTACCTCACTAGTTGAATATGTAGTCTTCACTAGAATGAAGTGAGCTACCTTGCTCAACCTGTTAATCGTGACCATAATAGAATCATGCTACCTCACCATCCTGGGAAGACCTGTGATCAAATCCATGGAAATGACTTCCCATTTCCATTCTGGAATCGCAATAAGCTGTATTAGACCACTTGGATGCTTCCATTCTACCTTTACCTACTTATAGTCTAAACATATAGCCACGAACTCGACCACTTCCTTCTTTAGATTCGGTCAATAGTAAAACGTCTTCACCATCATCAATGTCTTATGATATCCTGGATAACCCGAATACAGTTTCACATGAAACTCCCTCAAGATAAGCTTCTTGAACTCACTGCAATTCGACACATAGATCTTGTCTCTAAATCTCACCAAGCCATCTATCGTGAGACGATATTCTGCATCCTAATCACCTGTACCTATACTTGCACTTGTACCTAAACTCTGTTGTAACCTATGCATAATATCCATGTACTTTTCATCTTGTTGTCCTACTTGCAAGATCATGTCTTGTAACTCTGTCACATATGATCATATAGCTGCTATATGATTTACCTATACCTTCCTGCTAAGATCACTTGCAAATCGGTTCTCCTTCCCTTTGACGTATTTGATCTCGAAATCAAACTCACTAAGGGTAGCCAAAAATCTAGCTTGTCAGGCATTTAGATTCAACTGGTCAAACAAATAACTCAACCCACAGTGATCGCTCATCAATGTAAACCTCCTACCCATAAGATAATGTCTCCACATCTTTAATGCATGTATAATTTTTGCTAGCTCAAGATCATGCGTTGGATAGTTCCGCTCATGCTCATTTAGTTTTCATGACTCATAGCACACTACTTGTCCTTCTTGCGTGAGAACTCCACCAAGTCCCCTTTTGCAAGCCTCTGTACACAACACAAACTCCTTTTTCAGATCCACAATCTTTAGCACTGGTGCATGTGTTAACAACTGCTCAAGTTGCTCAAAACTATCTTCACATTCCGCCGTCCATTCAAACTTCTTACCTTTCCATTGCAATGATGTGATAGGATATGAAATGCGTGAGAATCTCCTGATGAACCTCCTATAGTAACCTGTCAATATTATAAATGATATCACCTCATCTATATTCTTAGGAGTTGCCCATTCCATGATGCCCCTTATTTTTTTTGGATCTACTACTATGCTCTCCTTGGAGACAACATGTCCCAAGTAATGTATTCCATTCTGAAAGAAGCTGCACATGCTAAGTTTTGCATATAAGTATTGATGCTCTCTTAGAAATCTGAACAATACTGCTAAATGTTTGGCATGTTCCTCCTCATTCTTAGAATACACCAGTATGTCATCAGTGAGTACAATAACAAACTTTTCCAAATAAGGATGCAAAACACTATTCATCCAACACAAGAATGTATCTAGAGCATTAGTTAAGCCAAATAGAACAACAACAAACTCATAATACCCATACCTGGTCCTGAATGCAGTCTTGAAGATATCCTCTTCCTTGATGCATACATGATGGTATCCCGATCTCAAGTCGATCTTAGAGAACACTGCTACTCCCTTTAATTGATCAAACAAATTATCAATCCTCAAAAAAGGGTATATTATCTTGATCGTTACCTTGTTAAGATGCTTGTAGTCAATGCATAATCTGAGAGTACCATCTTTCTTCTTTACGAACAAAACTGGTGCACCCCAAGGTGATACATTGGGTCTAATATATCCTTCATCCAACATTTCCTTTAGCTGCTACTTCAACTCTACCAACTTAGGTGTGCTCATCCTGTAAGTTTCTTTCAATGATGGAGCTGCCCTTGGCACTAACTTAATAGAAAAGTCTACCTCCCTGTTAGGTGGAAACTCTGAAATGTCCTCAGGAAATACATCTCGAAACTATTGCAATACTGGGTACCTACTCAACAGATCAACATCCTCAACCTCCTTACCATTGTCACTAGAAATTGTAGGTTTTAACCTCATACAAAAATTACTTGCATACGAATCCTAAAACACAGAAAATAAACAATGCGAGAGCATAACATATAAAGCACATATACACAGAGATTTTTCCCTAGATCCCAAAACTGAGACTACCAACTTGATTTTTCATGATATTCCTTTCAATGTTATAGTTCATATTTATACATGCCGAAGCATCCAATACCATGGACTGAAAACCATCGTGTCGAAAATCATGTGCAAAAAATCATGCACAAAACCATAGGTAGGTTCGCCCAACCTAATATAGGGTTCAAAAACAAAATTTTCTGGGGTGCTTCTCCAGACCCCATAGAGTTGTGTTACCT
>APFE030270779.1:128505-158131 GCA_000404065.3 Pinus taeda | reverse complement strand
TTACCTCGTTCATCTTCTTCATAGCTCGTGACAATTTTGTCCCATATCTCTTTTGTGGATTTATAGTGCATTACCTTCATGAATTCCGATTGGGATATACATCCTAATAGGGTACTGACTGTTTTTGCATTTGTTTCATACTTCTTCTCGTCTGCATCTGTAGGAGTAGTTGAAGGAAAAGCATAGCCTGTCTCTACAATGTTCCAAACTTCTGTACCAAGAGATTGAAGATAGGCAGTAACTCTTACCTTCCAATAATTGAAGTTTGTCCCATCAAAAATCGGCAGCCTGATAGATGCTTCCATCTCGTAGTTGCTCATAATGAAAGATCTTCCTTCAAGCAATCAAGCTTCTTTAGAAGGACCTGCTCTGATACCAATTGTTGAAAATAATACTGAGAGGGGGGGGATGAATCAGTATTATCTAGTTCTTTTACCAAATCTTCTTTATTTTATACTTTGAATTATTTTTGCATATCAGTACCATAAAATAATGAGCATGAACAAGAAAAACAGACAGTCACATCAAAGAACACCAGATATAAGGTGGAAACCCAATGTGGGTGAAAACCACCTGCTGCAATATGTCTCTATCTTCTTTCAAATTTAGAAACTTCTTTTACAATGGTCTTGTACTCGTGCAGTCCTTTACCAGTACGCAGGCTGCAACCTGCAAAGAGCTACAACTCTCTCTCGTTTTCCAGTCTCTCCTGGAAGGGAGCTACAACCCCCTTACTTCTTTTCTTTCAAGGACCACTTTTCATAAATTTTCAAACTGGATCTAAGAAGATCAAATAATCATCAAGTACATGTCAATCATCCAAAATCCTTATACAATCAATCAAGAGTCACCCAACTTCTCAGAACGTTGTAAATAGAAAGATAGTACCAGAAATATAAACCCAAAACTCTGCAGCAATAAATAAAATATAATCAACAATTGTTTTTAAGACAGATCCGTAGTTTTCCCTTATCTGGACTGCGTGACTCCGCACCCAACCTTATGTTATCCTGCGTATGCATTCTACTACCCCGCGTATCTTTGCACTTCACCTCCTGTCGTGCTGTGTACTTCTATTGTGCTAGCGCACCTTCTGCTTCTATCGCACCGCGTACTTCTATGTACCTCTGCAGCTTCTCCTTGTATCGCGCCGCATACCTCTAACCTTGTTCTGCACTGCTTCTTCTACTTAGTCGTGTGCCTCTGCACTGTACCCTCTGTTATGCTGCGTACTTCTACTGTATCACCGCACTGCGCCTTCGATCGCGCTGCGAGCCCCCGCACTGTTCCTTTCGTTAAACCACGTACCACCGCACTGCACCTTTCACCGAACTGCGAGCCTCCGCATCTGCACTGTGAATTACCTGTGGACCTTTGATTGGAACCAAACTAACAACCCTCCAATGTGCCACTGACAGTCAGATACACAGATCTGATCATGCGCCCGAGAGATCACGACTTCAAGATTCACCTTCAAATTTACTTTGATTTAGATCAAGCATTTAACATTGACAACCCAATATTTTAGATCTTAAGATATTCAATTGAAAGGTGCCTTAGCCAAGTGATCTCCTTCCCTATTTATAGTTAAGCCCTTATTCACACCATGGGACAAAACCATCAATAACCAATACAAGGGATCCAAACCGGGGCTAAAATAGATCCTATACCATGGGCCAAAACCATAGCATCAAAAATGGCGAGCTAAATACCACGGGCCAAATATAAGAAACCCCACGTGGGCGTGCTTCTATGCCTTGAAGTGAGTGAACTGGGGTTCCGCACCTTCTGAACGGGTAACCTGCAGGTATGACCGCACCTCCTAGACGGCGAACCTGCGGGTCCGCACCTTTTGAACCATTCACCTGCGAGCCTCATAATTTCCATCATTTTGAGAGCCTGAACAAACCATTGCCACTTGAGTGAGTTGCCATCAAGTACAACACCTGTATCATAGAGCCATACCAGAATCATAATGCCAACACGCTCCACTCTTGCGTTCTGGTCAAGGGGCCGTGATTCGATTTGAATTCTATAGGTGGGATTTCTATCCATCATCAGCTCATAGCTTCTACAAGTGTGCTCATCGTGTCCAACCGATCTACAAAAATTTAAAAATAATTGTTGTGAATTCTGTGTGTACTTCTGTAACAAATGGCAGTTGTTATATATCTGATCTGAAAATATATGAGAAATAGATACAAACCCAAGAATAACAAGATATGAATATATAGAAATGATTCTTTATTGATCAAACCCTTAAGGTAGGGCAACACCATACAATCACTCCTTAAGGAAGGAGAACACTCCACAAGCCATATGCCTGTTCATACAATATTCCTTGACATCTCTCAATGGGGAGTCTCTAGCCTCTATGTAGGCCTCATACATACAATACCATGGGTCAATACCATGGTTCCCTCAATATCATCTATCTAATACCATGGGCCCATTACATTATTACTAACTACTTGTGGTCCCTTACATGATACGGGTTAACCACATTTTTTATTACTATGGCCCATCCCATTCTTACATTATTCCCTTGGGTACCTCCCTTTGTACCCCATATTATCCCCCCCTAAGTACACTACAATAGTTGTCCATAGCATGCTTTCCTCCTATTTGACAAATCACACACCACAAAGAAGGCACCGTGCTAGGTCCTAATTGTGCCTCCGGTCTTAACGGCATCAATCCTCCTCCCACGAGGTAATTCGTGAATATCGAGCAGTGGTCCTTGTCCTCACCCTAACCCTTACATTTAATGCACCATACCTCTTCGTGCACTTCTGGTCAGGCTGTCCTGTCCTGTTTCAGACTCTGCATCTCAAGGCATAATTTTTTCAACTGCACATGGATAACTGAACTCCCAAGTTAGGATCCTGTATCAGGGTCTCATGCATCCTAATCGTGATCTCCAAGGCCTCTGCCTAAGTCGTTAACCTCTGTTGTGACAGCGCGTTCCTCAAATGCGGCATTAGCGATGCTACAAACCATTCGCGGTGTTCTCCATTCGTCAAAGTCATATTAGCTTCGTGAATTTTGCACTTCAGTCTCCAACTCCCAACGAGTCTCTCCTCGTAGCATTGTGATCTCTTTGAATCCAATGATCGACTGTGCCTCTGACTTTGGCCTGCTAAATTCTCTGTTCAACGCAATTTGGATATCCGTGATCCTCGCATTCAGATTTTCATTAGAATTCTTAATATACCAGGTCAGCGCGCAATCCTGTAGAACATTGACCAGCATATCTTTCTTTATATTATCATCTGTAACTCCCTGCACTTCCCATACAGCTCTTATCATGAACCAAAACCAATCTGGATCTTCATTTCCTACTCCCTTGAACACATGAAATTTTATCGTGCTTGCCATATTGACTTGCGGTGGTGGTGGAGGTGGTGCGGGTGAAGATGGAGGTGAAGGCAGTGAAGCTAGTGGTGGTGTGGTTGGGAGTGGTATGTGCAAAATCCTTTGCCTTATTAAATTGATTACACTTCGCAAGCTCTTCCTCATCCCCTCACGGAGGTGAAATCAAAAGGTTATTCTCTAGTCCCTTACTTCCTTCATTTCTGTAGGTTTTTCCACTTCACGTGGCTCCGGACATCAAGGTGATTGCATAACCCTCTTTTCACACAATAACATTTTAATCCAAGTATTCAAAGACTTTATGTACTCACCTTGCAGTCCTTTGAGAAAGTGTCGCTCTGCCTCGCTATAGCTGACTGAAGTATCTACTGCGAACTCAGTAATGAATCCTTCTATAATCCAATTGAGCCAGTGATCAACAGCGCGCGGGGTATTATCCTCCGATGCTTCTAATCTGTGCACCAACTCTGGGGTCCACACAATAGGATTTTCGAGCTTCCACCTTCCTTGGATATCTTTTAGCTTCGCGATCCACTCATATAGCTCAATAGGGAAATATGCGAAGAAAATTTTGTGGATCTTTGTGTACAGGTAGCAGTCTAACCACTCTTCCTTTGATAGGCATGGATTCCTATTCTCCTGCACCGTGAACTCATGAATTCTCCTATCCAACCAACCTTTAATTTCTTTCTTAGTTCGATTCCAATGATACAACATCAGACATCTCTATGTAGATTCCAGTCCTAGCAACAGAACCATTTGTTGGCTTGAGGGGAATTGACCCAGGTTCGGAGTTATTTAGCTAAACAAATCCCTGTACTACTGGCCTTTTCGGCAACAACCCATGGAGCACGGACTGTGGTCTCACCTGAAGCAGTATGGGTGGATGCTAGAACCAAGTTTCCACGCCCTTGAGATGTCTGAGGGGTCGATTTAGTCCAACTTTGAATACCTTCGTGCAAGTCACTTTGCACACTTTCCTGACCAGTGAGGCCTACGCGCTCTATTATACTCGCCTTCACATAGCCCTAACCAGGGGTTGAGGAGCTTTTGCACTGCTAAAGTAGCAATCTGCGCTATTTCCCCAAGTTACACAGTGGATCTTACTTATCTTCTTCTACCAATTAGTTATCTTTGCATAAACAGATACTTTATCTTATATTCACTTATTCAACACATTCATACAAGTTCATGCAACAAATAAATAGTAAACTTGCAATTCATACCTAGTATAATTCAATGCATAAAACAGGAAAAATATACACAAAAATGATGTAAAAATTCTCTTTATTAATGCTTCAATCGGTTACAGACTCAACCTACCCTACGCACTCAGTTGCAAGGCTTCATGCACCCAGTTGCAAACTCCTAGGCCTCTGCGCACTTAGCAACAGAGCCTTCTCTTACTCTACTACCCACAAACACGTCTCGATACTTCAACTAAGACTCAATTCATCATCATTAGATATTGCATGGATTGATGTCTCTTTACACTAAGAGCCTCACTCTATTTATACAATCCCATGGTTCACAGACCATGGGTAGAACTCTCAAGCCGACATTACATTACAAAAGTAAGGGTGGAAAACCCTATGACTCAATTACAACTTCGCGCTCTGTGCCCACAAATCGCGGAGTCTTTACATTGGACTTTGTCAAAACTTGGGCTTTAAACCCCGAAACTTGCCTTGGGTGATCCTGTGCCCAACAGTAAATGAAACAGGCATGCAAAATTTTTTCAACTTCCATTTTAATAGCAGCAGCCTTCTTTGGATGAACATGACGGAGGTGTTGTCACACTGGCATGATATCAGTATACATTTTAATTTCATGTTCAACTATACTAGAGTCAATTCCTAGCATCTCCTTGTATGACCATGCAAATATATCTCGAAATTCATGAAAGGGAGCATGGTAAATATCAAGTTCTGATGGAGAATGATATTTGCCAACATGAATGTTTTCTACGTTGTTAGCTTTGGTCAAAATATTGATAGAAATAGTTTCTTCGATATTTGACAGGTTTCGCTCGAAATCTATTGTATCTATGAAAACAGAATTTGAAAGGAAATTAAAAACTAAAGGGTGATTAAGTTCATTTGAATAATCTTCTATGTGATCTTGAAGATGGGAACGATGATGATAAACTTCCCATGGTTCTCCTTCCATCATCATTTATTGGATGATTCCTTCATCAGTAGAAAATATACATGAAAAATGATTAGAGGAAGTACCATATTCTAATGAATGATCTACCCATACAATTGACAAAAATGGATTTGGATTCACCACACAAGCCAAAAATATTGATTTCTATGCTAGCTCAATAGGGATTAGTGACATGATTTCATTAATACTATCAACTTCAAAACTATTGGTAATCCTCCTTAAGTCAGATGAAGTGGAAGATATCATGTTGCATGTCTCAAATTTTTCCACTTCCACCAAATTTGATGGCGGTGGTAGTGAAAAAGTACCCATTAGGGTAGGATCTTTAAAGAGACCTACACCAGTGTTTTGAAGAGATAGCGGGGGTTTGTATACCAACAGAATGCTTCCAGTAGCCTGTGAACAAGAGGCGAAGAAGGTGAGTTGGTCGATAACTGTGATTCCACCTTTATGAGGGAATGCAATCATATGAAAGTAAGTTGAAACCATAGCAGCCATAGCATAAACCCACGATATTCTTAGTAAAATTTTGTAGTCAAGGTCCGTCAACAACCTCGACTTCAACAATTATTGTTTTGCCTCCTAGTTCAATTTGCATGTTACTCAATATTCCACAAGGCATATATGTACATCCGTCAAAAGCTTTTAACGTTGTTGGTGAATGTGACAAAGGCAGTGAGCCAAGTGTTTTCCAGCAATTCATATACATAATACAAAAATATGCCTCTTCGTCAATAATGGTTCAATGAAAAAGTTTGTTCAAGGCATTTACTTGAATCAGGAATGCTAATTGCGCTGGTAACTGTGGTGTATAACCCGCGTGGTTGAAAACCACAAGATTGGAATCAGTTGGATCAATTCCACCAATTAATGACAACAAAGCCTACTTTTGGGAGGGACAGATCTGAAGTACCTTGAGTGTAGACATAGCAGAAGGTGACTAAGCCAAATCTTCTACTATGTTATAGTTTTTTGCAGCTTGAGCTTGAGGGTTAAATGTCGATTTATGTACAACTTCCTTAGGCAGTTTTATTGTTAAATCTGGCACAATAGGTGGTGGAATAGGATCATTCAAAGTTGAGGCCAAAGAGTTAGGTTGATCAGCCTGGTTATTCGACGATGACGGTTGATTTCCATAGTATTTACTTCATGTTGACACCAAAACTTCAATTTTAGGCTTAGAGGCAGATAACATAAGCACTTGGGAAGTGGAAGCATGTTCTGTAGCAACCATATTTGTCTCTAGTTTTGGAAAAGGATCAGTCAATATTGCACATGTATTAGAAGTCTTCAGAAGCTTTGAGACTTCAAATTGGTGAGGAAAATCTCACGTAAAGTGCTCATCGTTACATATCAAACACGGGTAACGAGGTTTCCTAGCCAAAGGAGAGGAATCAGATGATTTCTCTTGAGGGGAATTATTTTGTTTCTTCTTGTTTTTCCTCTTCTTCTTACTTCCTGGTTGCTTTTCATTCTTGCCCTTGTCAGATGACATGGCATTGATTTCGAAAGTAAGAGTGTTATTCAGTGCATTTGTAGTTTTATTGGAAATGGCAAGTGTTTAACCAGATGGTCTACTTGTCGTTTGTGTGCTCGAAGAACCAATCACACTGTCACTGGCATGAGAGTCCTTACTCGATGGTGGATGAGGAACAATGAAAGTTGGTGTGGGTGCATTTGGGATATTGTCATAGAGCATGCCAAACTCTGTGTAAATCAAGTCCAAATATTGCGCACGAGCAATTACTTTCTCTTTAGTGACAACTCCTTGTTTTTCCACATCCTCAATGATAGATGGCAGTAAGGATTTTATAAACCACTAAGATAGAAGCTTATCAGGAACATAAGTTTTAACCATTCGATGATGAAGACATCACTCATGAATATGATCAGAGATATGAGTAGCAGTAGTCTGTTTAAAATTGGTTAATAGTTTCATTCTAGTTTCATATCATATGGGTAACTGGAAGTGGGTTAAAAACATGGTAGCTAAGGCAGTGAAGTTATCAAAAGAAGCTCGCGGTAACTCAATGTACCACTTCACAGTCGAACCAGTAAGTGTTCTCTAGAAAAGATGTAGTCTAATAGAATCATAATTCAAGGAGTTTGATGAACACCATAAATGAAAAGTCATGACATGGTTGGATGGGTATTCTTGAGGGTTTCCATTGAATTTCAAAATATCGGAAGGTAACGTATGAGGAATCACTGGCCACCAAGGTGCATAATGAATTGGATCATTGGTGAGATGGTTTAGATCTGGTAATTCAAGTGTCACAACGAAATGCAACTGTCTATTAAGGTCATCTGGAGCATATCCAAGGTAAGATGGGATTTCCTGGGCACTAGGCCTTTGCATATCAGCATAAGGAATCTGCTATTGGTAACCTTGATAAGGGTAAGTTTGTTGAGAAAATACGGCATAAGGTTGTTGTTGAGCACCGGGATACATTTTTTGTTGTCAAAACCCAGCATAGGCTTGCTGACTAGGACCTGGATAAACTTGTTGCTGACCAAACTCAGCATAAGCTTGTTGTCCAAGTCCATGTTGAGGTTGGTATTGATGGAATTGTTTCTGTTGATATTGGTGGTGCCAAGGCTGTTGAATCAACTGTTGTTATTGTTGGTACAATGGTTGTTGATTTAACTGTTGTTGTTGCCCACAATGTAAGGTTGACCAGGTTGTGAATACGCTAAAGCAGTGTAATTCTGAGTCATTCCAGTAAAAGGTAAACTAGCCTGAAGTTGTTGGACTCCAGACACAAGTGGTTGTTATAGAACTGCTTGAGAAGGTTGGATCTGTATACTTAAAACTTGGGGGTCTGAGGTTGAAGGACGAGCTTGCACAGGCTGAGATACAACAATCTGAGCTTGTGACTATGGTACAACTATAACAATAGGTGTTGTAGGTATGGATGAGACAAATTGCATAGGTTGTGAAGGATACACAAGCTTGGTTAAATGGGCATGGTTGGTTGGGACTGACATACAATCATTCCATGCTGACCTAAAGACAACGGCATACTGACATATGGTTACCCCACATAAAATGGAGGATAAAGAGAATATGCATATTGATCTCCATATGGGGGTAGTCCAGTGTTGAGTGGATACATAGGATGGTAACTAGATGAAACATCTTGACATGAACTTGATGGGTCCAACTGTTCGGTTTTTGTTAATGACGAACCAGATAAAATTATAGTAGAGGACATTGGTGAAGACAAAGGGCTAGAAGCAACACCTGAGTGGGTTCCTGATAAAGATTGGTAACCCGATGGGACGAGCAAAACACCATACAAGTGGGACTCAAGTGCCGTAGTAAACATCGAAGAGGTTATGACAGAAGATTATGTCATAGCCGTAACAGATGGTATGGTCTAGGATGTTGACTCTAATCAAATGTCCAAATAATTTTCATAATAAATAAAATGGATGTATGAAATTAATTAGGATCAAAAGGATCAGTGAAATGAGGAGTATAAGGATACAGATGCAGTCCAGTTCCAAAATGGAATGGAGTTCTGGGTGATTCTTCCTCAAGTTCCTCTCAATCGAAATCAAACCAGGTGGAAGAATTTCAACGTCTGGTCCGTAATAGGTTTCTGGTATTTGTTTTTGAGATAAATAGGAAGTCTCGACAATTATGGATGTCTGAGGATGTACCAGTCGATCTTCTTCCAGTAAGGTAAAAACTTCTGATTGTTCCACCTCAAGATCCAAATGTTCTGGTAAAAGAAAAAGTTCAAGTTGGACTTCGTGAACAACTTCTGGTCCAAAAGTAACTTCTGATTGAACAGTGATGGGTTCATGATCCAGTTCTAGTTAAACAAGGTCAGGTTCAAAGGTAATTTCTTGTTGAACAACTTCATATTAAGAATCAACTTGTTGTTGAACAACATGGGTTATAGTTTCACTAGATTCAACTCTAGTTTCCTCAAGTAATTGTGGAGATTCCACTTCAATAACAGATGTACTAGTATCTGTAGGAGTAACTGGAGTCACAATACTTACTGGTATAGGTGTTCCTAGTAATTCAGATGAATAACTAGAGGCTTGTGAAGTACTGGATCCATTCAGACAAGACTTCTTCAACCAGATAGGTGTAGCTTCAGGTGGTAAAGGCGGTTTACTCAGTACTCTCCACGAATAATGAGGTAAGGGTTGATTTTCCTCCACGATTACTGATTGATTTTACTACAAAAAATAAATAAACAAAAAGGGGTAATCTAGGAGAAAAGGTTTACCAAGCAACTGTAAACTGCAGAATACCTCCTGGCGAACTAAGAAGTACGGGCAGGCAATCTCCCTAAATGTTGTGTTCGGTGTATCACAGTGTACAAGGTGGTCGACTCTGTTACCTAAGGATGGATAGAAACCTAGTGTTTTCCTCCCATATATATCCAAAAGTATGTGGAGGCCCCATCTATATTAGCGTTGTCTAATGCGAAACCACACAGTGAGAACATTCCCATATACTTTATGTACTGTAACACCGCCCTATATACCCAAAGGTACATGGACGAGCTACGATATACTCATGTACGTGGAATGATGTATCACACTCGGAATGTATCACAGACAAGTTAGCAACAACTACTATGTTTTACGACGCCGAAACAGGTCTCTAGCCTAGAACCTCTAAATGTTTTGCATTAGGTGACAATGCTCCATTAGGTTAATTGATGTTAATTTTAAGTTGATCTTGATTAAGAATTTTCCTTTCAAGGTTCTCCACATGATGTATTTTCAATTCCTAGAATGCAACTAATATGATAAGCATTCTTTTCATTCAATTTTACAATGAAAAACCTTAGCTAATAGGGATAGAGCAATCAAATTTCTTCCAATCAAAGAGAAAAGAGCACAATCTAATGCAATTTCCCTAAACTATTCCCATGAGCACACACAAACTCTTTTAATGCACAATGCAAGTTTTTCTTTTCAATTTCCTTAATGTTATGATGAACAAAAGGAAACTAATGCACATACAATCAATCAATCTTTTTGCAAGAACAAAGACTTTACAATAGTTCCGTTTCAAAAGAAAAGAAGACTTCTATGACACTTTATTTTGAACAAAGATTGATCGACTATAAACTAACTTTGACAATGAATTGATAGTGATAAAGAAATCATTTAAGAAACACTAAACAGTTAAGGCAAAGTAGGGTTGGCAAAGGAAATACAAATTGATTTCAGAGACACAAGCATCATTGATCATTCAGCAAGCAAAAACAGAAGGATATTTTGCAAAAAATCAACTCAAAGGAGGGGTTTTTGTCCTAAGGAGGATCAGTGCATCCTTGAATGGGAGACAATTCACTTCAGAGCACTGTCCTCAAGCCAAGGGTGCTTTGCAGCACTTTGTCTCTAGACCAAGCCTGCGCTGGTGCCAGAGAGGCCATCCTAGGGGCTTACAAGCACAATTTTCACCAAAAAACACTTCAAAAGGCTGAAAGAAGATCAATGGAAGCAAGTAAGATCTACTAGAGTGTACTAGGATGAAGGTAAAATACCTAGAATAATTATCATCCCCAGCGGAGTCACCAATTTGTTATGAGGAATTTGGTATCTATGGATAAATACTAATTCCCTAGGTAGGTAGCTATACCTAGAACAACAGATTTAAAGCGCTTATCCTTTTTCTATAAATGATAAATAAGACAAAGGAATCAAAGGACCTACTTGTTATTTCGCTTTGCTTTTGTCTCTTTTGTTTGACTCATGTCACTCCTTCTCGAACTTAACTCGCTCCAAAAGTACCTGCAAGCATAAACAAAAGACAGAGAACCAATCAAATCAAAAGATCTATCGAATACAAGTAAATGGAATCAGATACATTCACACATAAAAACATCATATATCAAGATAAGTGTATGGAAAAATGTGTAAACAACTTTATTAAGTAGAAGGAAGAATTACAACCATGAAGTCCGATCCATTGTCACTTTTTAAGCTTGGGTTCCAACCAACATAACATCAACAGCACAGCACTCCGGCAACATAACAACACTTGCTTATACTCTCAATTCTCACACCAATAGTATCTCCTTACAAATTCTTAAAGTCCAGCCCCCGATCACTTAGATGAGTGCTCAATTTATAGGAAAATGGAGGAGGTTTGTTCATAAATGAGAGTATTGAATGGCCTTCCAAACTTAGAGTTAGTTTCCATGGAGGAAGGGATGAGAGGATAGGAGGTTACTTAACTCATTCCTCATCCATTTTCGAGCTAAGAGGAGGTGATAAGTGTGGTAATATTCTAGATGACTCCAGAGGATAAGAATATTCCCAAAACCCTATGTGAATTTTTCTCAATTGTGCCCAACACAGGTCCAATTAGGCCTAGGTGCTCTACAGAGCACCCTGACATGGGCCTACCTACACTTAAGCGCACTAACCCCTATCCAAGACTGTGTTGGTCCCTCAAGGAGGCAATTATGGAGGGTTTCAAGCCAAGAAACTCTCAAGGAAGGAGGAATTCAAAATAGTGACTTGTCTATGGCATGTAGCAACTGAATTAGGGTTTGATGAGCCCTAATGGTACTGATTTGAATGATGGGAGTGATATGCCCAAATGGATTTGTAATAATGAATTCCATGAGAGATTTTCCTCTCACCTTCCACTCTTTTTCTCACCTCATTTTTTGGATCCGATTACATACTTTTCAACTTAACAAATGATGCAACGGTAAGGCCAAATACACATCTAAAAACCAAACATACACTCCCGAAAGTTTCACGTGCAGTCACAATGAAACGATTTTGTAGCATTTTCTAAAATCCTATAGGCGTTGCGAAATGATTTCGTAGCACCCCTTAAAAAAAATTATTGTGGTTTTGGGGAAGATGAAACGACTCAACCTTGTTCCCAAGCGACTTCTAATGTCCCTAACTTGCTCCTTGACACTAGGAATGATTTCACCTTCTCTTCCCCAGCGTTGCAATGTTGGTTCGAATTTAACAATCAGAAATCTAAACACAAAGGGGTTTGGATTGTATTAAAAAAAAAACAGAGTGCTCTGTTTTTGTTGAGGGTATTCACCTCATAGAACCCACACACCCACTAACCCAGAACAAAAAAGAACTTTCCTTCTAGAGATTTAAAGCTGACACAACAAGAGTCAAAACGTAAATGGGAAAATCACAACAATTGAAGCTTCAATGCCCAAACTCTTAATGTAAATAAATTGAACAAGTACAAACTTTTAAAGATAAACAATGCATAGGAATAAAATGTGATTGGAAACATTTTATAAACACAAATCAATTTTCTTCAACACTGGGGTTTTTATTCAATCAAACAACAACAACTTACAGTCCCATTTGCCATCCAATTTCGCCATTCACATAGAATTAAACACTTTCTGGTTCACACAGATTAGAAAGTATAACAATTTGAAACCTCAAGACTGTAGTTGCATAGAGAAACAAAAAGTTCCTATCTTCTCTCCCTCTCTCTTCTCCTTCCTCAAGAGCTTCTCCTCTCCTTTTTATTCTCTTTTCCCCAAACACTCTTTCTTATTGTTTCCCAAAAGAAACCAATCATGACAACCAAGAGTCACAAAGGGTCAATCATTTCCCCTTCTCCACAAAGTAAGGGAAACTGAAATCTATATTTACATTAGAAAATAACTTCTCCATCTTATTTCTAAAAATAAAACACACTTCCTAATGTAAATATTTACAATTTCTTACAAAACATTTCAAAATTCCTCCCAACATTACCATGTGACCATCCCATCACATTGGTAAGCTCTTTTCTAGAATCTCACATCTTGTGCTCGATCTATGAACCTGCATCATTGTTGAAAGGATCTTTAGAGAATTGTTGAACACATTCTTGAAGTAAGACTTAAAGCTATTGAATTAGCATTTAGTAGGCTTGATGTAACGAACTTTAGAGGAATTTTGGTGCAAACCTTGTAAATAATTTTCAGGCAATTTGTGGAAGGATTATTGTAGCATGTTTGAAGTCTTTTTTATGATATTTAGAAGTATTTCTTGGTATTTAAAGTTTTGAAGTAGGTTTGGGTTGGAGCTTGATTGAATATTGGAGTCCTTATACCAGGTTGGAGCCTTGAAGAAGTTAAATATCTTGTTGTAGGGGTTGGAGCCTAAATTTTGTTGTAAATGAGGATTGGAGTCATCACCATCTTATTAATAAAATTCTCTTTTGTTTTGTTTCATTTTTTCTAGTTTAATTTGTGATAAAAATGTTAACTGGAATAATTTAACAATTGAAAGGAATATTAATTCATGGTCCCCCTCTCAGTATTTCCAATAGGGAATGATTCTTCAACAAAGCTCTAAGCTAGGGTTCGGACAAGAAAAAAAATTGTAGTTTTCCCATGAACATTAGCAAGAGAAGTGGTAGTTGTCAATATAACATAGGCATAACTAGTCAACAAAATAGTGTGGGAAACAAAACCAACTCTCCTCACATTCTTACCCATGCATGACTTCAAATCAATGAAAACCCACCAAAATAGAGGTATTGTGTTCAAAACCCAAAAGAATGGGTTCATTTCAACTTGTTTTCATATATTGTTCAAAGGAATTTTTCTATGGACTAGTGATAGGTTATTTAACTAGACTGACTCATCTAGGAAGTTGAATTTGATGTTAGAGGGAGATTGAGAAATACATGTCTTGAAAATAACAATTGAAAACTATAAAAAATCATGCATGGTTTCATACAAGGATGAATGGTATAGTAGAATATGATTGCAAGAATATCAGAGAATGGATCATCAGAAACCATGCATACTTTCTTAAAGGTAAAATATCATAGTAGAATATGATTGCATGATTATCATATGAAAATATACTATTTCCCAATGTTCTACTCCCTAAACACCAATACATTAATTTTAAGGATCAAACATGAGGGTTTGTAGATATAATGTTAACCATATGAAACAAGAGAAAAATGGATAGAATAGGAGCTCTTAGAACACAATGTTATGCTCTTCAGAGGATTTACTCTCAGATCGACTACCAATTTCAGCTCAATTTTGGAGGCAATTGGATGGGAAGAACAACCACATGTGGGTTTTCTCCCATAAATAAGGTGGAGGATAGAGTCTACATTGTCAACAAGGCTCCATTGCATGAGAAACTAGGGTTCCACATACAATCAAAGAGATATCATGGTAACACACAATAGGAAATGGTTAGGAGGGAGGGTTTTTTGGGTAGAGATAATAAATTGCTCTCACAAGACAAAATAGTAGAGAAAACATAGATACGGGTCTGAGCGAGGGGTAAAGGAGTTACATTGAACAATAGTGATATCCACTTTTGGATTTGATAACATGTTAGGCTAGGATGGTAACTCCCTAATTTTGGATGTTATTACTTTGATGGGAATATAATTATATAACATAAAATAGTGGCCCTTGGGATTCATATTCCAATATTGGTTTATATTCTAACTATTCATATTTCATTTTTACACTGAAAGTAATTTTTCTCTATTGGGTTAGGGTGAACGAACATTATTCACCCCAACCAATCGCAGGGCTACATTTTCCTCCTCCTCTGTCCACTAAAAATGTGACACATCGCAGCTCTGTCATCGTTTTCTAACTACCTCATGAATCTATCATCCTAGCATCATCGAGACATTAAAATAAGAGAGAGGTCGGGTAGAAGCATAACCACTCAAAGAAATTGTGAAGAAGACTTGGGTGGAATGTGCAAACGTCATTGTTTCTTTAATTATTTCATTATGGAAGGACCTACATGGCCTCGCCATTGATTCTTAGAATTCAACATGTAAGAGTGCGAAGGAAGCTTTTGCAATGAGGATGTAACTTGTTGAAACTTGTGTGGATGGATCTGCATAGAGAAGTATGGATCAAATTTTATGGCATGGACTAGAGAATCGTGCTCTGAGTGTTGACCATCACTAGATCTAAATTCAATTCATGTCAATCCTAGGTTTAGTGTTACGTGTTGGAGCGTTGTTTTTCAAGAAGGAGAAACTTATTGCTACAGGCCCGAGGGAAATGGAAGAGATTTAAATTGCTGAAGTTGTCGCTTTGGAGTGAGGTTTTCCTGGATCAATAGTTTTTTTCATTTTTGGACTCTCGGGGATCGAATTGTGAGACCCTATGGTAATCTCGATCGAATAAATTGAGGTTTTATAGGCTGAGAGTTGGGGGCTGCATTTTGTGATGAACCAAATCCATGTTTCAGTTCACTTGTTGAGTATAATATACTTAGCAAAGTCGTATGTCTAGTGGTGTGCTTAGTATGTTTTGACTACTTGGTGGAATCGAGAATATTTAAGAAGTGAGCAACTAGTGGTCTTCGAATGTGAAGCTTGATGCTACTCATTCTCGTAATGTGTTTTCAACAAACTTATGAGCCCTCCATTTATGTTTGTAGTTTGATGTGGTGAGCAAGTAAGCCTGTTTAGGAGAGGATAGTTGTGAATATTCGATTACAACAAGGAATCTTCAGAAGCATCATTGAAGTGCACTGAGGAATCTCCAACAGATCGATCATGGAATGAAACCACAATGTGTTTGTTGCACAAACTCGCATAGAAGATCTTATAATTGAATCATTTAAAAGGAGTGGTGGTTTTCCATAATGCATAGAGATTAAGTATATTTTGGGTCATGTCTAGAGGTGATTTCTTTTTTTTCACAGAATCCCATGAATATGAAATGTGTATACTAGCTAGTCAAGCAAGAGAGACCAAGGGAGCATAACAATGGCGAGAGTATATAGAATCTACAACAAAGGAAATAGCGGTGGAACTATGGTCGTGTTTTCATGTTCACGAATTTCCTGGTAGATAATAGACTCTGGTAGGCCCAAGATGAGCTATTAAACCCTGAACAAGGAATTTGATAGTGTTAGCTCTCCTCAACTCAACAGAAAGGTAGTTGCATATATTTCAGACCCTTTAACTTCTCTTCCCTAGTACCTGAACTAGTTAGAACATCTCTAACAATGTTGTTTTTCCCTACTCTCTACTGAACCCTTGTGTCTCTTTGCTACAGTCCTAGTATTGAATCTAAGCAAGCAAAAATTGTTGAGGCCTCTAGATAGAAAGTTCATGGCCATGGAAATTTATGTGAACATGCAGTTGAAAGAAGCTCATTGTGGGTTGTGTGAATAAGTAGTGGAAACATGTTGTGGAGAGGAAAAACTTATGTGTGAACAAGTAGTGGAAACACGTGGAGATGAAAAACTTATGGGAGGGGGTTTGCAGATAGTTGTTGGCGAGTGGAAAAATATTACTATGCTAGAAATGTAATGGCCATGTGTGTTGGATTAGGCATCATAAACTTCACAAGGTGGGCCTAAGTGGAAGAGTGAATTAGTATAGAAAAATTTCATCCTAATTCATTTATAAGCATCTACTTCTTTGTTAAAATATTGAATCTAGTAGGCTCGTATTTGTATATCTTCATTGAGCGACAAAATAATCCATGATCCATTGGTTGTTTTGTGGTTGAATCACAAGGTATAGCCCTCATGCCTTACTAGTTTGTTATAATTAAAAGTTAAATTATATTTTCCTCTGCTTTATTAAAAAATAAATAAATAAAAACATTGCTTTATCCATCATAAAACTTTTTAACTACAAAGAAAACAAATAAATTTGAAATTTTGTTTAGTGGTAAAATCTTTGATCATATTAGAATTTTTATTATATTACATACTTCATTTGACATGCAATCTTGGGACCTGCATGCCCATATTTCATTTTCCATTTTAATTTGCATCTTATTAATATCTATGGCCCATTTATGGTACAATACCAAGTTTCTTAGTCTATAAAGTGCAGTGTCAATATTAATAGTGTAGATATATCTAGATATATATAGAGTAGTCTAATTAATAGATGGAATGGTGTTTTTCTAACATTTTTTCTTGGTTAATTTGGTTCAAAATCTTATAGAGATTTCTTAAAATCACAAGCTATTTAGTTTATAAAGATTGAGGGCCTCAGGGAATTTTTAGGGTGTTGGATATATTTATGCATTCAAATGTGTATTTTAAACAATAACGAATCACAATCTTACTAAAAATTGTACTATCGGATTCTAGCCAAATAGTCATTTTGTCTATTAGTTATACTACACCTATATATATTAATTGGGTTTGAAGTACGTTTAAAATGTAATTATGTTTGGTTAAGAGCTTATCTTTTTTGAGGGAATTATTATTATTATTATTATTATCTAATTTTAAGGTCACGACCAAGACAGACACCATATTGGTGTATGAGGCCCCCCAACCTTGTTTGTGGGACAAGGGACCCACCTCCGCATAGTGATTTGACTACTAAATCTATGAAGACAGACATACTCTACCCCCCTCTGGTTTTGAACCTGTAACGTCTTAGGAGGAAACACATGCTCTTAACCTCTTAGGAGGAAACATGTTAAAGGTTGAATACTCAAAGGCATGTGGCTATGAGTCAACTTGCACTAATGACTATCCCCACTGCTAATTTGAAAGCTAAATTGTGATAAGTTTTCCACTATATAAAAAATTATATATATTTTAAAATTACATAATTTAGATATATATAATAATTCGAACTTATATTATACATTTAACTTATACATTCAATGCATTTTGAATAATGAAATGTTATATTTTTCTCCAATATGAAAATAAATTTTTATTTTTTTTTATATACTTCATATGATTTTGAATATATGAAAATAAACTTAAAATTACCTTAGGCATTTTATAATTTCATTTTTGTAAGGAGCATGTGCTAAGGTCCAAGCTCCTTGGTACTCGAGATCTAGAATGTATGTTGGTTGTTTTTTTCTTAATTAATTATTTTCATTTTTTTTAAATAGTGGGAGAGCCTATCATAACTTAGGTGTTAAATCAGTATTTGTGCCAACTATCATTGGTTGCAATTGCACTTCTAGGTGCAATTGCTAGTATTTTACATATTTACAAGTTATTCACCCAATCCTCAAGTATTAAGTATCTAACACCAATAAACGTTTTTTATACATCTTCAATTGAAATCCTACGAATAATATGTTGAAAAATGGCAACAAGAAATTGCTAAAAATAGAAGTGCTAAAAATAGCACTGCTAAAAATAGTAGTTTGGGTAACAGTGCTGGATTGGGCAACAGGGAATGAAAAATGGAAGTGATAAAAATAAAAGTTCTATCTTTAGCAGTTCAGTGTGGATTCCTATTTTAGTTAGTCCCTAAAATAGAAATAGGAAGTAAAATTCGAATTTGATATTAACAGCAGTTTGTAAATTAATTAATTAATTCAATTTGAGTTAATTAGTTAAGGAATTATGAACTTGAAGTCTATGTGAGGACATGCAACAATTTATCCTTTGAGTGAGGGATTTAACCATCAGTTAAAGGATGAGGATGAGATGTAATTAGTTGGTTCAGTTAACTGAGTCAAGTCTAGTTAGATTAATTTAAGAAGTTGTTAAATTAATGAGGTTCAGTTTGTTAATTCTTGCATGCATGTAACAACTAGTATTTTCACATAACTGAAGATTCACTCATGGATAACTAATGCATGTTAGTTCAGACAGAGACCCAGTTGAGATCAGATGGAGTGACAGTGTATTATCAGTTGCTAGGATATTCCTTGTGAATATTCCTTGCATGCAGAAGGAATATTATTCCTTATGGATTCTGTAGCTGGACCTGAGGTTACAGCATGTATGTTATGGCCAATTCACACATGTTATGACATTGGACCCCAATCAAAACTATGCAAGGAAATAGTAGGTTGGAGGACTTATGTAGCGTATATATTCAGGCCTAGGTAGTCCATGAGCTTAATCATCAGAGTACAGAGAGAGCAGGGTAGATTTTGAGCTAATTCTTTTTGTATGTTGTTGAGGATTTCCACTTGATTCATAATACAAAGATGGGATTTTAGGCTGGTGCTTTCCCCAAGTTATATCTTCTGTGTTATGGTTGATTACTTCTCATTCTCAGTTATATCTGTTCATGCTTGATGTTGCTCATGTTCAATTAAGCTTCCACAAAGTTTATGGTAGATGTAGATCTAGTATTATGCTTTAGTACATTGCATATATTAGTTTGATCTACAGGTGGGAATTTCTACATAATACAATACGAACTATCATCTCCAAACAGTCATCACTATTTAATTCCCTACAATATCATTGTTCCAACCTTGATTACAATAATAACATCAATAAAAAGTATTATATTGAATATTTAAATGTGTTTCTCAACCTGGAAAATCAAATTTTGAACTCTTCCACTTGAAGAAAATATAAAATTGTGTATTTATAAATATACATTTTATTGCCAAATGCTTCTTCTTTCAACTTAAGGTGGATGAGGATCCGTTGACTTTTATTTTTATTTTTTAATTGAGGACCTAGATTGATTCTCAAGGGAATATGCTCAGCATATGCTTAATCTTAATGCTTAGGTTCCCACCAATTTCCTAGAGATTTGATATTATTCCAATTCTAATAAGTTCCTCCATGATAAGTTCCTCAATATTATTTATAACATTAATGTATAATTAATTTTGTGTTTTAAGTTAAAGTTGACCCATTACCTTCCTAATATATATGGTTAATAAAGTAAATATATGCCTTAACAAAATATTCTTCATAATATAATAGTTTTTTAATAAATTATATTTATGAGATTTTTTATTATATCAATTAATTTTTAATATAATTATATTAATACCATTATATTTATATAAAAATAAATAAATAAGCCACACATTATTATTATGAAAATTATGAAAATGTAATATTAAAAATCTCTTTTACTAAGTATTCCAACATGGATAACAACAAACCCACTTGCAACCAAAAGTAAAATTGTCACCATGAGAAATATCTAAATCAACTCTCATGTATATATATATAGAAAGAGCAAAGTGCCTGATATATCAGTTCAAAACAAAGATGATGATAACGAAGAATCATATTGATTATGAAATTTATCTAAGACGGGGATTGAATATTGTTGGACTTTCACATAATTGACTAGTGGGTTTACTTTGTGGAATTGGGAATTGAATATTCACGCACTTTATTTTTTTTAAGATGATGATAATGAGAAGCACATTGATAATGGAACTTATTTAAGAAATTGAATATTGTTGGACCATGATAGAATTCACTAGTGGGTTTTTTTTAATATATAATTTAAAATTTAAATTAATTTAAAAATAAAATTAATTAATTTAATAATTTATATTTATATTTTATAAATCAATTTTTTCTTAATCTATAAAAAAAAAAATTAGCAACTATTTCAACCCATATGAAATTTAGAAGTCTTATTTGACCTCGTATAAAAGCAAGATGTAGGGAAATTTAAGATAAATCTCGAGAGTTTCAATTTCAATTAATTAATGCTAACATTATTTTCACATTAGTCTATAAACATTTTATGTTTAAAATTAAGAATATACCTTTTCATTATTTGTGGAGACAAAATATATCTCATTTTATGCGTAGATGCTTGTTTTCTCCACATAAAACATGTGGCGAGCATGAGGATGCAAGGACCTCCACCATCAACAAAATTAAAACTTTCTCCATGAAAAACAAATTCCACAAGATCTTCAAGCAACTTGACTTATGGGTCTTGTCCTCCCAACTCCTCCCACTCGGTCTTTGAAGAAGATGATGGGCTCTAAAGAAGAAGAGAAACAACAACAATAGGAGGAGAAGAAAAAGAATGAAATCGATGAGAGAAGAAGAAAATAATGTTTTCTAACGAAGAATTTGAAAGGAGGTCCACAATGAGAAAATAACAACGTTTGGTGGGCACAAGCTTTCATTCTCCAGGTACAAGCTTTACAAAATGTTGGGTCCCCCTTTTTTATTTGTGCCTCTTTACGAAAAAAAAAAAAAAAAAAATAATAATAATTGTTGTTGAGAGCATTATGATGTAAAGACCCAACTTCCCTTCTAGTATCTGCTTGAACTAAAAATCAAAGCACAAAGCTAAGCCTGAACTGAAAAAAAAAAAAATAAAAAATAAAATAAAAAAATAAAATAAATAATATAAAATAAATAAAAAAAAAATAAAAATAAAAATAAAATAAAAAAAAAAAAATATTAAAAAAAATTAAAAAAAATAAAATAAATAAATAAATAAATAAAAAAATAAATAATAAATAAAAAATAAAATAAAATAAAAAAAATAAAAAAAATTAAAATTAAAATAAAATAAATAATAAATTTAATAATAAATAAAATAAATATAAATAAAAAATAAATAAAATAATAATAAATAAATAAATAAATAAATCAAGGCACTTACCCCTATAGTCTTTGTCTAAAAAAATTCAAACTTCCTCAATCCCCTCTAGTCTTATCTTCCTATTTCTAATAGATCATCTAAGTAATTTGAATTTGAAACATTAAATTGGTAGTCTGCTAGATTTTTTCATATGTTTTTCCTTTAATTTTATGCAAAATCCATCCTCTATGTATCAAAATATGCCACAAGCATGATATTCACGAGCGACATGGCTCTAGTTCCAGTGGACCCCAAAGCTGGGGATGGGAAACATGTCCAAAAAAAGAAAGGAAAGAAGCGAAGATAAATGATTTCAACATCACTTGATCATCCTCTTTGTATAATATTTCTAGTTATCATATTTTAATTTTTTTCTCACTTCAAGGCCATTTTGGCCACCCTTTTTTGAATGCTTTTATGCATATGTAAATGTATCTCTTGCCACACAAGGATTTGGGTAGATTCTTGATGAATACACATGTTATGTGTGTATATGCAAAATGTATTTCCTTTTCAATCATGACAGGAAGTATGGTTTTCTTTTCGCATGAAATAAAGATGTCACACGCACAATAAATTAAGATATAAATATGAACACAACAAAGGAAAATGGAGTAAGGAACAATAGAAAAGAGTCCTAGTCCACCTCAAAGTGTTATTAGATGATACCAAAAATGATGTCTTTATTCACTTATGCTTGATTCCCTGCAACTTCTGGTGCTTGGATGGCTCCTTCCTATGCCTCACCCCCCTGAGTAGGATTGCCTCTTTTTCTTGTGTGATGAACCAAGGCCAACACCTTTACTTCCCCAATGCATTATCCGATCATGATTGCTGGCCTCAGTTGTTACATTTTCCTTCTCCCAAGTCAATCGTCGGAATCTTGAAAACCACAACAACATTAAAATTTAAGGGACCCCAACACAAACCATTCCTCAAATATGGAAAACTAACTTTAACAAGAAAAAGCATCTTGAATTCACCACATCTTTCCATCAAAACCCGAAGTTCTTTTAGGTGTTTAATAACCATAAAATCATTTAAAAAATACCTAATTCCATGATTTAGACAATAAATGCCATCGGATCTTGTATTCCAAACCTTGCGGAATGAACAACAATCAATGTGAAGAGCATTCTCCATGTTTTGGATACCCCCCCATAGATATTGACATTTGGGAAAAGTGAAAATTCCTTTGGATTCTGAAGCTTTTGTTACTAGATTTCTCCAAACAAGGATAGGTGACAGAGATATGAAGTGAAATCCAATTGTTTATTTTGGTCTATCACTTTCATCAAGTGACAACCCATAGACATATTAGAGTTATACAAAAGTAGATCCTAACAACTATGATACCAAAGTGGTGATTGAATAGTCTATATTCCACCCGGTCTAAATGAGAAGCATTGACATTCAATGTATCTCTATCCATATACATTCAAGGAGGGCAACCACCCTTAAACCAAGGGCCCTACTCCACCTCTGCTCCATTGTTGCCCTAGGATGCTGACCTTGCTCCACCTTTGTCCAGGGATTCCTGCAAGGGTGCTAGCTCAAAGAACATGAGTGTGTAGGGAGGGTCCATGAAGTGCTCATGGATATGAGTATACTCTTGTTGGTATTTGTGGGCTCCATTATAAGATATAATAGGCAAAACAAAGCTAGAATGTACAAGGATGTTGGGTAAAATGCTAGTAGAATGGGGTTGGTATTTCTACCTTTGCCACTATCTTCCCTCTAGCTACCTCTGCAACTTATGTTCCACCAACCTATGCTTATTCCCATTCCACCACTTACTTTGAGGGTGGCTCTAAGAACTACACTTCCATAGTCACAGAGGTGGTTGTAGGGTAGTTATTATGAGCTAAGAGGTGAGCTCTGGGCTAGCTTATATTTTGACCTCACACAGAGGTAAGTATTAAACAACAAGCATGAAGGGTTGGTATTAGAAGAGGTAAGGGGAATCAGTTCATTGATCATCCCTTCTCAATAATGAACAAGGAAAGTTGCTTGGTTATCACAAGAGAGACAAGTGGTAAGATAGTGGCTCTAAAGAGTCAGAAAAATTGTAAAATCATGGGCCCACAAGGTCATACAAGTTGTATTTTATATTTAATTAAATTATTAATTGATGATTAAAAATTTATGTATATGACATCTCTACATGCATTACAGGTGTCTTTTGCAGTTTTTTTTTTTTAAGTAGCACAACTCTAGTTGTTATAGCAAGTATGCTACCATCTTTTGAATTCTTAACTTTTCTTAACTTATTACATTTGCATGTGAGGGTCGAGTTCTTGCACAAGAAGAGACAAGTCCAATGTAAGAAATTTAGCAACTAGAGCTAGGATATTTAATGTAAAAAGGAGGTTGATGACCATCCCAAGGAAACAATGAGTATTATAACATTTAAATTATAGTTAGAACTATATATTTGTTCCTTTTAATTCAAAATTTTGGCCATATTTACTTTTCAAAAAACCCATATAGAGATATTGTGCCATCTATAATAAAACCCTTGCAGTCTTGGGTCACCACTGTGAAAAACAAATTAGTTGATTTATATGGTATAGAAGGTGGTAAAGAGTCTCGTTATTGTGAAGTAGAATAAATCATGATATCTAGGTTTATGCATGCATACTAGTTCTGACTCCTACACCTAGTTATAAATAAGTAAGTGTTCAGAAACCTCACAAAATAATAAGTGTTCCTTTCTCCTTAGTTCACTCTTTGAGGGAAATGTGTGATAGGGTGAGGAAAGGAAAAATAGATTCAGTGGCTCACCAATGTTTGATCAAAGTAATAATTTTCCATAAGTTGAAAGGGAAATCCCCTCCAATTGCATGGAAGCAATTTTTATATACTGGGTTAATGAAAGGAAAATTGTCGGAAGAAAAAAATCCATCTGCTCTTCCTGGGAAGAGGCTTAAAGAGCGGCAATAATTACAACTTATAGGGGCATCGACTAAAAGAGAAAAGACAGGGATATTTGATGAGGAAATCGTGGATACTTTAGTTTACTTGTGTACTCTAGGGCCTAGTGTTGCATTAGAGGAATTTTGAGGTCTAAAATGGGCCTCCTAAGGAAATTATAAAATAATATTGGAAATAAAATAAGATTAGATTACATCATCAAATTTTAGAGGGAAAAAATAAAAAACTATTTTTTCAACTTGTATTTTCAACTTATCTCTCTATGGGGTTTACTCAAATTTCAAGCAGCAACACTCGTTGGATGCAGAATTTTATTCCTCGTCCAAGGAGTACCCGTGTTGGATACTTTTAATTAACCCTGCTACATAAAAAATGAGAAATACGTGAAAAACATTATTTCAATCATGTTTTTTCATGTCTTTCTGATTTTTCATGTAGCAGGGTCCCTCGAAAGTATGCAACATAGGTACTCCTTGGATGATGAATCAAATTTTGCATCCAACGAGTACTTCCGCTCGAAATTTGAGTGAAACCTTTGGAAGATAAGTTGAAAAATGACTTGAAAATGTAGTTTTATTATTTTATTATTCTTTAAACTTTTTACTTTTTTACTCCAAAAATGGTGTATCATTCCCCATGGTTAATATCATCATCTTGAATCCTATTGGTTCTTATAAAGTTTATTTTGGTTGTACATTTTTCTTAGGAGGCACATTTTAGACCTCAAAATCCCCTAATGTGAGGTCAAGGAATCTGAGAGCCTCGGTGCAACAAGTGAAGGTAGTAAGGAAACTAAGGACTCGGTCATAGTTCACCACTAAGCTCAAATCAACCTCATCCTCTGAGGAAAATCAAGACTCTTGTGATTTTGTGGAGGAAATTGGGACCGACCTTAATTACATGGAAATATTTGATGACTCCCCTATAGGTGGACAAGAAGAAAGACTGGAAAACTCTCCAAAGCATGCTTTAAGGGAAAAATTAGATCAACTTAGAAAGGAAAATGAGGAGTTAAAAAGGGAAAATTAGGCTAACGTCACAAATGATAACATGGAAATGGAACAACAAATTTCAATGCTCTAAGATAAATCCATATAATCAAGATGAGCTACCTAGAGGACAAGAAGAATTTGGAAGATGAGAATGTGAAGCTAGCTCAAGAATGTAAATATATCAATAAAGGCATTTTGATGTGTGAAAGACCTTCATTTTTGGAAAAAACTCAAGTGAAATTAACAAATGAATAATTGAGAAGGTTGTAGATATGGTAGCCTAGCTAGAAATAATAATTTCTATGGTTGCAATGAAACCCACAGGGTAATAAGCTAGTTATAGAATAGACCTATAAAAGGCTTCCTTGACATTGTCTTGATGGTGTATACAATATATGATTTTGAATTTATCTAGGACAAAGAATTAAAGGTGTTACAGACTCATGTGCATGGATGTGCCTATGTTACTTTATGCAATTGATCGATAAGATTGTGCAATACATAGACACTGAAGCGGTTAGAGAAAAAATAACATTCAAACATGTAAACACGACAGGTTTAATAAGGAGTTCACCCAATACTCCTGTGCTACGTCTCTTAGTCCAGCCTTCATGGTGGCCTCTCTATTATGTTTTCAAAGCAGAGTTTTTACAACAGTGAGCTCAATTTGAGTCTCACTCAACAGATATAAATTAGTAGGACTAGACTTGGATCCCCCAAGTCTTTGGAGTACACACACTCTCCTTACTGAAACTCGACCTCTATTGGTCACAGCAGTATGAGCCCAATCTGAGACTCATACATGACAGGATATATATAGAGGAGTTTGCTTGAATCTCTCAAGCCTCCTTTGGAGTACATAGACTCTCTGACTCTCTCTAACTTTTTCTGGCTCGATGCTACCCTCAAGTCAGCTTGGCTTCTTCTCTTTGTTCTCTGCTCTTGACTTTCTGCCTTGACTAACTCTCCTTACTGAAACTCTGTCAGTTCGTGGCTTTAAAGCCAATCTGCTTTCTGACTGTTCATTTCCGCTTCCTGTCACTTTGGTTCCCCTGCCTCTATTTGTTTGAATTCCCTTGTTCTACATCATCATCACTGTGTAACGCCTTACATGGAGGTGGCCAACCGTTTCATAACGAACTAAGTGTCAATTCTCTTGGAAATGTTTGAACTACCGTTATTTCTGTTTAACTTCCTAGAATGCTCATGAACATGATTCCCTTGCCAACTCATCATTCATGCCGGACTTCAAACCTTTATACAACTCGGCCTATTTACCCCGTTGAATCTAGTCATCCATCAGATTGCATGTCTGCCATTGATCTGGAGCCTCCAAACCCTACGGTCTCCGTCCATATCGGGTGGGTAAGTTGCATGATGTTTACCCATATGATGTGAGCGCTTTTCTCTCTCTTCTGCCACATTTGTGGCACCCAGTGTGTGGCATCAAGCGGAACTCGATTGAAACCACTTACTGCTCGAAGCCCTTCCGATATCCTGCCGGTTTTCATGTGGGACCTGCCTCTAACGGAATCGGAAAATTCCGTACGGTTTTTGACCTTCCAAGGCCGATCGCTCGAGGCTTTTTCCTCTCTAAGGGATTTGCCCGGTGATATGCAATTAGCAACTTGCTGCTAATCGCATATTAGAAACCTCCCCCATTTCTCAAGAAGGTTTCCCATTTTGTTGTTCCATGGCAGCGCGCATTATCATGGGCCAACGATCGGCATGCTTGATCGAGTGTCCTCATTGCTCGGCGCTGCTCAGAAATTACAACTATTCGAGGATATTTCTGATAAGCTCGACCTTTGTAAGTCTTTGAAACTTTGGCATGAATTTTACAGAGCTATGAAAACTTAGAGAGTTCTTTAGGATCCAATTCGGATCACGGCCTTCACACTGAAAATTTTTTGGACCACCAAAAGTTGGTTTTTAAGCATCAATCAAGTTGGGGTACAGATTCCTCGCTTGCCCAATTTCTATCCATTTCACATTGCTTGGTTTTGAACCTTTGAGTCCAATCCTCAGGTATTCAACATCCCCCCTGCACGTAGTTCTCACCTTCCTGTCTAGAACTATATCTTCCAGCAACTCATTGAGATATTCAAGTAACAGATCATCAATAGAAGACAATTGACTCTGCTCTTAGGGATCTTCAATCAATGAAGGTTCAAATAGTCTCAAGTTGTCTGCATTAACAACTAAATAGATGTGCATGTAAGCCGGTAAATCAAGGCGAAAAGCATTCTCACCAATTTTCTCAAGTATCTTGAAAGGTCGATACCTTATTGGCTTCAGCTTCTTACCTTCACCTTGCATTTTGTCTTTGCTAATAAACAGCCAGACTTGATCACCAACTTGGAAACTATGCTTAGTCTTATGCTTATCATGCCTTGCCTTGTACTTGGCTTGTCTCTTTTCCAGTTGTTCCTGTACTACCTGGTGAATCTCTTGGATTTGTTCGATGAACTAGGTTGCCTTGTCCACATCATTGTGTCCATCAACTGCTATGTCTTTATCAAAGACAAAGTCCAAGGGAGACCTTGGTGTGAAACCAAAACAGGTCTCAAAAGGAGATCTCTGTGTCGAAGAATGTTTAGCTCAATTGTAAGCATGCTGCACATAACATAAATTTTCATCCCAAAGCTTGGGATGCTTGCTGCAATAGCCTCTGAGCAAATGGATCACTATCCTGTTGACCACTTATGTTTGGCCATTTGTTTGTGGATGAAAAGTTGTGCTCTTCTTCAGTCCGGTGTCCATCAATTCCCACAAACTTGACCAAAATTTCACAACAAATCAGGTATCTCGATCAGATATAATGGAAGTGCGTAATCCAAAATGAACCCATACATGCTGAAAGAACAATTTTGGAGTTTGCTCAGCTGTAATCTGTTTGTTACAAGGTATTAAAATACACATTTTGCTGAACCTATCCACAACAACATATAAATAGTCATTACCTTTTCTAGATTTCTGCAATCCCCCAACAAATTCCATAGAAACACTCTCCCAAGGGTGAGAAGGAACTGGTAGTGGAGTGTACAATCCTAGTTTTCTATTGTTGGGCTTGATTTTAGCACACATTGTACACCCTATTACATATCTAGAAACTATCTCATTAATTTTTGGCCAATAAAAAAATCTTTGCAGTTGTGCAACTGTTTTACTTATACCAAAGTGACCTGATACTAGAAAAGTGTGTGCTTCTCGAATTATATTTACTCTTTCTGTTTGAGGAATGCATAACTTTCCCAAATGATACAAGAGTTGGTCCTTAACATGATAATCTAATTCTTCTACTTGTTTGCCATGACTTAAAGTTGCATATACATCTTTAAAATCTATATCTTGAGCATATTGTTCAATGTAGCTTTCATGCAATACTGAATTATGCTTATGTATAGTGGATGTGTTTATGATTGGTCTAAACAACATATCTACAACTTTGTTGTGTATGCCCTTTTTTTATCTGATGACAAGATGAAACTATTGTAGAAAACCCATCCACATATAGTGTCTTGATTTCTGCAACTCAGTTTGTGAGTGAAAATATTGAAGCGGTTGATGATCAGTATGTATAACTGTCTCTTCGCCCATTAAATAATGTTTCCACTTTTTCACACTCTATTCTAATACATACAATTCTTTATCATATGTGGGATAATTAACTACTGCAGAATTAAATGTCTCTGAATGATAACATATGGGTTTACCATGCTACATCAACATTTCTCCCATGGCATTGTCACTAGCATCCGTTTCAATCTCAAATGGTCTTTGAAGTTCGGGCAGTGCTAGTACTGGTGTTGTACTAATCTTTTCTTTTAAGGTGTCGAAGGCTTTCTGTTGTTTGCCTCCCCACTAAAACACCTTGTTCAAT
>APFE030270779.1:82220-93766 GCA_000404065.3 Pinus taeda | reverse complement strand
GGCATCTGTTATAGCTCCAAATCTCACTATTATGGTTTGTGATGCTGCACTCATGACCTAGGGCAACCCCTCCTTCCAGACCTGGTCCCAAATTTAAAAAACAGTCTCCACTCAATCATTGGGTCCACTCATTGGCGAATTGGATGGTGGATTGCATGTTCTATGAAATGTGGATTATCGCTTCAAGTATTCTATCATATTGGCATAAAGCCCCTTGAGTTTCTCCAAGTGATGTCATTAACCTCTATGAAAGCTTGGCTCAACTTCAAATTAACAACTAGCAACCGGCAACACAATTGACCACAACTATGGATATTTTTATAGAATATCAACAACAAATTGAATGTGTGGACAAAATTAGTTGCTTGTGAAGTCAAATTGAAGAGTTGCAACATGCAAAAGCTTAAGTTACTTTGTCTCCCTTTTTCTTCTGTTATCTATGTTAGTCCATGTATTTCTATGCTCCTGAATCTAAACATTGAAGCTCCATCTATGGTGCTTATAACTTCTCTACAACTACTTTGTCTCCCTTTTCTGTTGTTAACTCTGTTAATCCATGTATTTCTATGCTCCTCAATTTAAACATTGAAGCTCCATCTATGGGGCCTATAACTTCTCTACAACTAGTTAATGTTCCTCCTTCTGCATAGCTTAAAATGAAAGTCAATTTTTATTTTATAATGGGCATATCTTAGGGCATATACAACTAGGCTTCCAAGTTCATATATAATTTTGCTGCTCTAAAGTTCTATGGTTTTTATTTTAGAACAACTTGAAGCTATCATTGAACAAGTTACTATTTATGTAATCCTGAGACACTATTGTGTATTGAGAGATAATTTTTTATTAATAAAATATTTCCCAATTTAGCTTTAAAAACATTTGAAACCATTTTAAATATGGGAAAGTGAATGCAAGGTTGGAAAATGACATTTTATTAGTACTTTAAAGATTTTATACTAATTTTCACAAATAAAAGTAAAATTTTGATTGAAACTTGTAATGTCCCATTATTTTATCTTGATTCCAATTAATGGAATAATTAGATATTAATTAATTTAATTCAACTCTAATTCTACAAAAGTTGAATCTTATATTCATTAATTTAATTTTTGAATTATATTTGGGATTTATTTTTTTGTGAGAAAAGTATATGCATTAAAATGGTAATAAAAATATATGTTATTTAATTTCATATATTTATTTGAAAATTTGCAAATATATTTCCTTCTTTCCATACATATAATTTCATAATTTATTTGTAAATAATAAACTATATTTAAAAATAAAATAAAACAAACAAATATATGATGAGATCCAACTAACCAGAATTATATATGAAGTAAAAAGAGGTATTATATATGTTGCTGCTATAAAAAGAAGATAATGTAATTAGATTCATTGAAGAAAAACATGAACCTAACAAAGTAATTATAAGAAATTATAAGAAGAAGATATTATAATTAGATTCATTGAAGAGAAACATGAACCTAACAAAGTAATTATAAGAAATTATAAGAAGAAGATATTATAGTCAGATTCATTGAAGAGAAACATGAACCTAACAAAGTAATTATAAGAAGTTCAGAAATTTTTGTAATGTAGTTTGGTGCTTGATGTTTACTTAGAGAAAGTATATTTATAGGTTTTTGTTGTGTATTTTTTTTCAATATTTTAAAGATATTTGCTTATCTTATTTGCAAAATTGAAATTTATTTTTAGTATAACTGAATCAGATCATATACATGAATGTAATACAGAAAATTAAATATATTCCATTAACTTAAAACAAATTAATATAGATTATATTTATATATATATTATATAATTGCATATTAATAATTTATTTAAATAATAAAAATTAAAATTAAAAAAAAATATTTTAATATTTTAAATAAATAAATATAATATTTAAATTAAAAAAATCTTAATTATATTAAAATAAATGATATTTAGACTATTTTCATGTAATATATAAACAACCAGCGTTATAATGGAATGTAGTTGGGTTATAACACTTAAAAAGATAATGTAAAAAATCACGATGAGAAAGAATTTCTTCTGCCCAAAATACCTTAGTCTAGCACCTAGCTTTATTTCTGAAGGGTTTTTTACACTTGATATGATAGCCTCATTACCTACACAATATAATTCACAAATAACAAGAACATGCTTGAAGAATGGATATATATAACAATAACATGTTTGAAGAATGAATATATATATTAAAATTTTTATTATTTTTTTGTAAAGTTTAATGGGTAAAGTTTATGTTTTATGAGATAGTCTAATTGGTTATCAAATGTGAGTTTTGAGAAAATTAAGAGAGCTAATGTTCAAATCTCATATTGTGGCCCAGTCTGGTTTACCGAGAAGATAACAGGCCATAGACCCCAGAAGTTTACACATAGCTATGTGTCATGCAGACTACTGAGTTCCTCTGAGATACAAAAAAAACATATAATATTTATTTTTTTTCCTAGATTCATAGTTTTCAAACACTGTCACTCATGTCGTTCAAACTTATAAATCATGTGCCACAAAAATTGCTCAAACTCACTGAACACACATTTGTATTGATATTTTCAGTTTTGTAAAAAAAACATAATAAATATGTCCTGCAAATAATCAAACAAATCTATATTATTTTCCTCATAAATTGACACAGTTTACAACTGTGTTGGATAATTAATAATGACCATACCTCTTCATCAACTTAGCAATATGTACAAAAGCTATAAAGACCCATTTTCCTTTTGGTCTAAAATTGAACTGGGAATTCATACACACTGATTTTTGCCATACTGAAAAGAAGTGGCTGGATTGTATATGCTAAAACAGACTGTTCCTTCCTATTGAAGGAGACATTCAAAATTCTATCCCTCAAACAGCACAGAATAGTGCATGCTTCTTCTCATGACCCATTAGAATTTAGAAGCTATTGGATTGAAAAACTAATGATAGTGGGTGCTCTACTGAGACTCGGTCTGATCTTTTGTTTAAGGATCCATGTCCATATTCTGAGAATGTTCAGCGTTTCGAGTCCCACCCTTACATATATATGGAGTTCAGAAATTTCTAAATTAAACAGTTTCTGTGAACGAGGGAGCCATGAGAAATTCCAACAGGAAGATGTACAGTATTTTCAAAAACACTTCAATACATCAAACACATTTCTTTCCTTTCTACTCCTCGCCAGAGGAAGATAAAATCTTCCTCCCAGGTTTTACTCTTTTGGCGGATAAACTGGGCCAGCAGCCAATCTTGAACTCCGGTTCCCTGCATTCAAAGATAAACAAATGGAGTACTTTAGTTGGAAAATGGTATAATGAAGGTACTTGGAGCGGAAAATGCTGATGGATTTAGTAGCTACCTATCACTATTTGATCCAAGCACACATGTGGCTCGGCATCTTGGTCCTTCTGGGGTGTTCACAATAGCTGACTTGACACAGCTGCTACAATAGATCTTGTCACATGCCTGCATGGATCCAACATCAGATGAACATTACTATGCTGCTATAAATCAACTGATTCATGTGTAAATTAGCAACGATTCTCGGTATGTATCTAAACATTTGAAATGAAATATCGGTAAATAGCATCAGAAATACTACGGCTCATTTCCATTTGTGAAGTTCTGCAAAGAAAATAATGTAGGCTGAGAGCCAAAGGATTAATTTGAGGATGAAAGAAAGATACAGACATATATCATTGGGTATGCCTTAAACCAGGTAAACCTTTTATAATGGATTATTACTTTCCAGATAGAAACATCAGTCACCTCTTACTCAAATGAGGCCAAACAAGCTTGATATGCAATGATTAAGCATTCCTTAGCAGACAACATATATGTAGAGTCTGCCCTCTTTTCAGGGGCATGGAGGTGAACTAATGGGCCATTCAACCCTTATCCCCCACATCCCCTCAAGCAGAACTTTGTTCAACCTGTTTAGGAAACGTGATCTAGAGAATGTCATATGTCATTGGAACCACTATGATCAAAATCGTAAGTGTCTTGATCATGATGAGTGTACTATTGGATGACAAGCCATGGTGAGAATGTAGATACCTAATAATCATGAAGTTACATTTAAGCCCTGAGCTTTGCCAGGGAAAAGATAGAAATTCCTCAGCAATATCAAGAACAGCACAAATTAGTGAGGCACTTTCTTTCTGAGGCATTAAACAAATTGCTGAGATTATGGGAAGCTATACAGTTTACATCTAAGTTCAGTCCAGGAATAGAAAATAAAGGAGATTATCATTTTCTTATTTTTGTTAGGCCTGAATAACACTGGATGGTTTCAAGCCACTTTGGTTTGGTTCAAACAAATGGTTACATTAGTGGAAGCTTCTTGTATGACTTGAGAAACAAGTTAGACAAATATAAACAATCTTGAAAATGTTTTAATGGCAAGCATTCCTATAAAAGCCTTTGTTTTTTCTTACAGCACTTTAGTTTCTTTCTAATAGAGTATCTTTAGGCTGTAGAAAATGGGCGGAGAAATCAACTTGCGTAAGTTAGCTGGGTACTGAATCCATCCCCACTCACCTCATTATAATCAAATTTCATTCAAATCAGAAATAAGAAGTTAAAACATAGAGACACTTGGGTTTAATTAGAAACAGAGTAAAGAAGAGTAGACAATTTCCTAATTGGGTGTCTTAGAATGGTGGACTGAACCCCCATTGCTACTTCCTGCTATTTTCCCAAAACAGAAATGCAGCTGTGATACAACATAAAAGAGAGCAAGAACACCCCTAACTGTGTGCCTCTATTACAGGAGGGATCATTTGCTAACTCTCATCCAGTTTAGCTAATGGGAGTGACAGTAGGTTACAAGGAATCGCCACTAACTGGAATTGCACATGAAAATATGGTAATTTTTTACTGTTCGAACAAGATTCCAAGCAGACCATGAAATCATATCTTGTATAGGGGTTTTACTACCTCACAGACACCTGATCTGTGCCTGCCAGGAGCTATGCCAATTGTGATAATGCCAGGATCCACATACAGATCAGTTTTTTCCTGTGAGTATGCCTACCAGGGTTTGCGTCAGTGTCTTTCTGGAATTTGCATTCATAATTAACCAGAAAGGCACAAACCTTCTTTTAAGCATTGATAGAGACTGATTAATCAAGGCTTTGATCAAATCTGAATATAGTGCTAGTAGGAACAGAGTAAAAGAAGGTAGATGAATAAACAATATAAAGTTTAAACTTTTAACGAAGTTGAAGTAGAGTGTTCACATTCAATCTTTTCAGTTGAGGTTCCTTTCATAGGAAAAAGCATAAGTGCATTCTGAAGCGAGACAAGGTGGGGATTTAAAACAGTTGTTTTAGTTAGGTTTCTCATTATATACACAACTGGTTAAGAAATATTATTATTATGACACAAGACAGGGGTCCCAATGTTTAGTGAAGTTGTAAAGCGTCTGCAAAGCAGGATTACGGTTGGTTTCAAAGTTGAGTAAGCACAATCCAAAACTGTAAAAAGGAACTACTATCAGGATCTTCTATAGCATCCTGCTTCTGTAGCATCAAATCTGTATATAGTACCAGAAGGAACAGAGTGCATAAAGGCCATAGATGAATAAACTACATAAAGGAATTAGAAATAAAGTATTCACCTCATTTGCCCCTTTCAGTTGAAGTTCCCAACAGACGAAAGAGCATAAGTTCATTCTGAACTGAGAAGAGATGGATTTAGAACAGTTTTTTGAGTTAGGTTTTTCTTTAGATGCATACCTAGTTAAAAAATATTATTCTGACACGAAATATAGGTTCCAATGTTTGGTGAAGTTGTAAATTATCTGAGAGCCAGGATTATGGTCAGCTGCAGAGTTGAGTAAGCATAACCCAAACTGTAAAAATGGATAGCTATCAGGATCTTCGGTAGCATCCTCTATGTGGGAGATTGATGATCTGTGCCACGAAGTGCTTGTATGTAAAAATGTTGATCCTCTTTGCTAAGAGAGCATTCCTTTTGACAGCTATAAATGGCCAGGATTTTGTTGGCATCAGACAAAGAAATTCCCACCTTACTGGACCAGATAACAGAGTGCCTTTCCCAAATGGACCTTTGGTGCAATTGAGTGAGTACTAATGCAAATCCTCAAGTGGAAGGGCACACTTGTTGACACATTTGCTGAATGTTATCATTTCTCAAGCACAAACCTGCATTGCACTTGAGCAAGAACTTCGCAATTATTAAACAAATTCTAATTTCACTTGCTAGTCATGCAATCAAGTTCCATAGGAATCACCATTCTTTGCTGAAGCAACTCACCCACGTTGATGAAGGCCTATGTCACATGTGGTTAGCCTAGAGGAACGAGTGAAGGAGATCAAACTCATGCAACTGGGAGGCAAAAGAGCAAGTCGGAGTCACTTACCTTGAAAGGCTGCCAAGTGATGCAGCCTCCAATTCAAAGGAAATCTGTTTGTGAGATGGACGGTATCTCGCTAGAGAGTTTTCCTGGTGAAGAAATTGTTTTTGTGTGTTTCCTTGTGGCTGTGACCTTTTTGGGATTACTGTTATTTTGAATGTTAAGGTGAGACCCTAAAATACCCACAAATTTTGTCTGCTAGAAATCGAAGGGCATTTTATAAGGACATGGCACAAGAACAGTGACAAGTCCATCCATCTGTGGACAATATGGCTTTATGGATTTTGCCAGGGTCGATGTGTTATTATACTGTTAACATATAATCCACCATTTTGGTTAAAAAAGGGATTTGCAAGGATCAGTTTCCCATGTATAGCACACAGATCAATTGCACATCTGACTATACATAACATACGACATCAATTCTCAATTTGTGCTTGTCACCCTTGCGCATGGGCCATGCTAATCTTCTTTGTATTGTTCCAATTTTATCGAATTAATCCATATGACATTGATGTCAATGAGCCCACGCCCATATGGGTAGAGACTTCTCTCACTTTAAAGACTGTAGAGACATACTAATGGGCTCTAACTGTTCACCCTTCTTCTTTTGAGCAACTTTGTTGGATTCTTTTGGGGGAATGATTTAAAGAGTGTCCATTAGAACTTCTATGAGTGAAATCGTAAACCATGATGATAGCAAAAAATTTGGAAACCACTGGTGACTGTGCAACTGCCGAGCTACAATGAGAATGAGGATGTTGATAAACATGTAATTAAGTCCTAATCCTAATCTTTGCCAGGTCAAAATAAAAATTAAACATGGGAGATGTCAGCAGAATTTCAATTGTGTAAAGGAAAATCATATCAAGCCTACAAGCCAAACACTTGATCAAACAGGCCTGTGGATCAGCTTCGTCTAGATTTACTAGAAAAGTAAAATTGGCTTCACAAAATAGATGGTTCTATCCCTAAATAGATGAAAAAAACAAAAAAGAAATCCACTTGCAAAGGAACTCCGAAGAAACTGCAAGTACCCTTGGTTTTAGTTTCAAATCAATAGATTAGTTACCCTCAAATGCAACAAAAACAATAAATTGATCAAGTTAGAAGTAGATATGATCCTAAAGTCAAAACACTCTATGAATAGAAACCCTAGTACTAGAGTCTTACAAAGTGAAACAGCGGCATCAGTCATAAAATCACAAGTAAAAGTAGGGTTTGTAGAGATTCAGCACCTCGCATTGCATCTTGAAATAAACAGTGTATACTGAACATATGGAACACCGGTTTGAACTGTTTGATTTCGATCCATTAGGACTGTCCATGAAAGGCTTCTCAGGCTGACCATCCTTCCCAAAGTAAGGTCTAGGAGAAACTCTGGAGAAACTACTGGAAGGTGATACCTCGGACTTCTTGGATGGCCTAATCCTCAATAGAGACAATAGATGGGCAATAGGATGCTCTTTTCTGACTACTGCCTTTGCAGAAACCTTCCTGGATAGATCACTGCTCTGCCTAACAACCCGCGAAGTAGTCGGAGGATGAGATCGAACAGTCAAACTGCTAGGAACAAACATATTCAACAAAAAACTCTTTGGATAATTGCCTTTCCTCCTGTTGTGTTCTCTTGATGCTCTTTTTTTCTTCAAGTTGCTGTCAGTATCTTTCCTGGTGAGGGAGCCCTCTGAGTTCATCTGCTCCATGGCAGCCTTTTGGTCCACAAGATCCTTGAGCGACAGCTCATAGGCAGACTCAGGCATGCCTTCATACAATTTCATGAGCTCTTGTCTTCCCCTGGCTATCTCCTGTGCACGCAAGGACATGGGGTGGTAGTATGATGAATTGGGCAGATAGGTAGATGATCCAGGACGCCAGAGGGGAGGAGATACTGCACCTGAATCATCATCATCCTCATCTTCATTTTGTGCTCTTCTCATTCTTGACCAAGAGAAAATTACACTAGGAGGACTATTAGACCCATCAGTTGCCTGACTCTGATTCTTATTGCTCTGAGGTGGGGATTTGGGCAACATAATTCCTGTATCCTCGTTGCTCCGAGGTGGGGATTTGGGAAACAAGATTCCTGTATCCTCGTTGCTCCGAGGTGGGGATTTGGGCAACAAGAGTCCTGTATCCTCATTGCTCCGAGGTGGGGATTTAGGCACCATAAGTCCTGTATCCTCATTGCTCCGAGGTGGAAATTTGGGAAACATGGTCCCTGTGTTCTCATCTGTTTCAAATGTTGGGTTCTCATGAAAAATCAACATACCCACTTTACTCGCTGAATCTATATCTGCCCGGATTATATATTTCAAGGAATATACAATCCAATAACAGGTCGCAGATACCCTTAATGAAAACCTCTGCACTCTGAACACTACCCAAAAAAAATCTCTGTAATCCAAACAAAAAAGGCCAATCTGTTAGAATAGTATGTGAGAAGAAGGGATAAGATGAAATTGGAACCTAGCACCTTGCCGTGCAGAGCAAGCCTCTGGAAATGTAAAAGGATTACATCTGTGGGGATTCTAACTAAAAGATCTCCTTATAAATGACAGGTGTAAGACTATCATTGATGACGATGGTGCTCCTGGGAGATTGTCAAAGCTGCTGAAGAATTATCATCATCTGCGTGTCATTAGAGCTTCTGGAAGCCCACGAGTGCATCGGATATCTGTGTGATTAAGTCAATGCATGGTTTTCAAGAAGGGGTCCCAGCAGCGTGGGCCTCTGGAAATTCCCAACCTCATTATTAATTAAGTTGCTGCTAACTTTTAGTTACGCAAATCTCTGCTTAACCCCCACCAAATCTGTCAACAAATACCCCGTGACTTTTTTGTCGACTTTGTTTAAAATAAGCCTCCCGGTCGCATCGTGCATAAAGTAAAATTATTATTGTTAGGAAGAAGGTTGTTGCACTTGGCCAGGTCGGGTCTCTATCTTTTTGTTGTGTGATATAGAAAAGGAAATTGCTCTGCATCACGCAGATTTTTGGCCGCAACTTTAACGTGAGAGCGATCTTTTTCTCGTTTCTTTTCTATCTTTTTAACCATCGCCATGGAGTCTGGGTCGGAGTCAATTTGTTGTAAAGGAAATTGCGCTGCTCCACTTAGACTTTTTCCCGGAACTTTAATGTGAGAGCTATTATTTCCTGCTTTACCGTTTACCGTTTACCGTTTAAGTGGAGTCGAAGCTAGAACCAACTCGAACCTGAGAAATTTTAGGGCAAAAAAATATTAGCAATTACTATATAGAATTTTTCGTTCTACGAAACTTTCATAGAAAATTCCAAATGTCTTTATGGTTTTATTAGCTCGGCTGTACATATGTTGTTAATCTGTGAACCAATTTAACAATAATTAAACACATTTTATTATATTGATGTTAGTTTGTGTGCAGGTTTAATGGTGAATATTTTCACTGCCCATCATCAAAAACATAAGAAAATAGTGTATTCTAATTTCAAAATATACATATCTGTAAAAATAAAGTACTTAAATATTGTTTTATAATATAAATCATATAAAATTATTTATATTATATGATGTTAGATTGTGTGCAGTTTAAGTGGTGATTATTCTGACTGCCCATCATCAAAAACATAAGAAAATACTCTATTTCATATTTTCAAAATATACACATTTTATAAAATAATTAAATATTATTTTAAAATATAATCATATAAAATTTTATTAATTTTAAGCATTTCACAATCCAATTATTTCTTAACTCTCTACTGCAAATTCATAAATTTATAACAAATATTTAATATTCATTGAAAAAAATTATTTATTTTTGTCATGTCAATGGTTTCGATGTAAAATTTGCATAGCAAGAAACTTGGTGAACTTTCATAATAGGGTTTTCAAGATTTTCAAAATTTGCTCTGACTAATAGGGTTTTCAAGATTTTCAAAATTTGCTCTGACCAGGGGTATATAAAATCGGTTGATAACATATCTAGAACATTGTGTCCTCAATTGCAGGCTGTTTTTTTAGCAAGTTTTTTTGATGGCGCAACTTAGGATGGTAGGTGTGGATGTGGAGCATGGTTGAGAATTAATCCTCTAATGCATTTCCTACTTTTTTGGCATAGGGTTTGGGCTCAAATTTTATGGCTTAGATATTAGCTTTTTGGGGTTTACTAGCTTTTGTTAAGCACTTACAAATGTAGAAGATTTCAGTGATGAGGATTCAAGTTCTACTATTGATGTTGTGGTTGATGTTGTGGTTGTGCGGTCCTCCTTCTTAGCCCCCTCCATGGCTAGCTGGATGGAGCGCATAGAGTTCCTTAAGGGGTCTTTTTTGCATATCACATTCTTACATGTGTATGAGGAGCTCAACACGGTGGTGGATGGATTATCAAAGTGTGGTTTGGTTGCTACTACAAGTTCAATACATTACAATTTTTTTGTTGATGGCAAAGGGAAATTTTGATATATTATAAATCTGGTTTTTGGGTCGCTCAAGTGTTCTATCTCATTTTAGGACAATGTTCTTCTTACATCCTTCTAGTTGTTTGGATTGACTCTTCTGTGTGGTATATCTTGGAGATATGAATTGAGTTTTGGATCTTAATTTTTCTTTTAGTATATGAGCTTTGGATTCTCCAGATATTTGGGAGTCAGTTATGACTTAGATGTTCATGTATTTTTTGGGGAGTTCTCTGAATATGTACTTTCACCCTCTTCTATTAATAGAAAACGCAAAACAAAAAAAAATACATAAGAACTAATTAGTAAAGATTGTTCTTAATGATAATAATATATTTTATATTAACAACTAATTAGTAAAGATTGTTCTTAATGATAATAATATATTTTTTATTTGTTAATAGATTGGTTTATTTTTATTTTTTATTTTTTAAACTTTGTAAATATAATTCCATTACAAGCATAAAGACACAAATTTCACCATTATTATGTGAAAAGACCTTGGGTATGATAGATAACTTAGGCGGCAAAGAAAACAATACTAGAAAAATAGTGTTTGTTTAAAGACATAGTAACCCATTTACAATTACATTATATGCATTATACTATAGATAAAACATACTTATAAAAAAAAAACACTAGCGTTTGAGAATGACATCCTAATAATCTATGATAATCCTTGGGTTTAGTTTATTGGTGTGATAAATTTAATGTTAA